>SCLH01001767.1:0-20560 GCA_004367855.1 Oikopleura vanhoeffeni
GGACCATTTAGAGCTTAACCTATTTCGAATTCCTGAGGTCGTTTTACCCTCAATGAGCCCCATGACGGGCCATATTTTTTTGGCCTGCGTTTTGTACCCTTGCCCTCACGGTTTCTACATGTCCGTTTAAAGTCATATCACTGTATTGAAACAATTTTTAGTCTTGGGTTTTGGAAATCTGGGCTGATGCTCATCAATTTACATTACATTGGTGAAGCTTTTAGTTGTTGTCAAATGTTGGTTACTTCTATAAACTGTTTAGAACACGGTAAGTTCCAACGCTTCGTATATATTATACAGTTCTCGCTCCCTGACTTGAAACATCCCTTAAATTTTGCTCAGAAAGCTACAATACAGATTAAAATTGCTTTATTCTGTAGCTAAATTCGAATTCAAATGAAAAACAGCCAGCATTTTTTTGTGAAAAAACGTGTAATTGAACTTGCTTTGTTTGAGAATCTAGAATCTTAAAATGTAAATATCAGCAAAGTTTTCAATTTGTACCCTTTTTGATATTTCAAAAACCATAATAATTTGAGGAAATCTCTGAAAAAATATAAAAAAAGTACATTTGTAATTGTTTTCTGCGATTCTTTCCTATGTGTAGCGTTTCCACCATTCGATTTTGGGTCAAAACCGACCACGTAGGTTGAACTTTTCAGATTAACCAGTTTGTGCCAAATTTTATTGCGCGTTTTGTGGTGACATTTTTTTTTTCTCAAAAATCATTATTTCTCGAGAAAAATGATAGTTAATTATTAATAATCGCATTTTTTACCAAAAAAGACGTTTTTTGAGTCCTAAACTCGTCCAAAGACGCCCAAAGAAAAGTTATATTTCATTCCATAGATATCAACCATGGTGGATGGCAATCAAGCCAAATTCAGGTGCCGCGCGCGAAAATATTTCCTTTTGAAAATTGGGATTCGTTTTTTTCCCAAGTTAAGGGGGTGGGTGTCGCTTTTTGGTACCTTTCAATCACGCCTCAGATCAAATCTAGGGCAGTTGTAAAAAATCTTAGTATACTTGTTTGTAGATCTAGCCTTCGTCTAACGATTACACATCTCAAAGTCAACCTTGTTACATCACACCACCAGGTGGTGAGTCTATTCTAGAGCACTAAACGGNGTGCAACCAGTCATAACCGATATTATGTATCTGAATTAATTCCTATAAAGGGCTGCAAAAAAAACCACACACCGCCTTAATTTCAAATTAGTAGCAAAAAAAAAAATCAGAAAAAAAAAATTTCAAATTGTTTGTTTCAAATTGGCTGAAACGCCCGCAAAAATGAATATTCTTAAAGTCGATATTAAGAGTATTCCGTCCCTAATTTTCTGCAGTTATTATGCCATAAAATGCACCAAATCAATCGTTATGTTTTTAACGAGCCACAACAACCCAAATAAGACACAAACAAAAAACTTTTGAATTTTTTCGATTTTTTCTGGTAATTTTTTTCAAATTTAGTTGAAAAAAACGTTTTCCAGTTCCTCCACCACCTCCGCACCACCCACCACTCATAAAAACTTCAAAATTTCGGCTTGACGTATGCCAATTTCTCTCAGTGTTTATCCCCAGCTTCCATTTGAGCCTACTTATCGAAAAATCGAAGCACATTTTTTTTCGGGAAAGATTTTTCACGTGACCTTTTTCGAACAAAGTCATATTTGGGTTTGGGGTCGAAATTGCAAAAAAACGCCACTGACGTCGTTTTTTTTAGTAAGGCTAAATTGCTGCATTGGAATAGATTGAAAACTAGACATGGGATGAAGTTGTATGATAGCTCATTCGAAAGCCACATGATCTTGTATTACTAGACTTTCTCGAGTCTGTGCCAATACATTTCACCAGTTACCGGTAATAACCGGGTAACAAAGAATTATCCGGGTTTCTCGAAAACTTTAATACATAGAGAAGTTGATTTAATTGAGGGAGACTTGAATTTTTTGACGAATATGTTTCTGGAGGTCAAATTTTTGTAATATGACCCCATTTTTGGGGTCAAATACAAATGACTTCATTGTGAGTCATGGACATATCACATGGGAAGATAATTTCACTAAAAAAAAAAAAAAAAAAAAAAAAAAAAAAAAAAAAAAAAAAAAAAAAAAAAAAAAAAAAAAAAAATATTTCGAACTCTGTTCACACAAAAAAACAAAAAATTTTGGATGTATATGGACCCCAACAATGATCAAACAACGGTTATTGGTATGTCAAGTTTCTCTAGAACGGTAACGTCAAATTAGTGACTTTGGTGGTACCAAAAACTGTCAAATTTTTAATGTGATTATTTTGAGAAGTCAACATTTGCTTAATATGACCCCATTTGGGGTCAATTACCAAACGAGGCCGTAAACAGAGGGGTTTGTAGGTTTAAAATTTATTTTGTTGGAAATTTGAGCCCCAAATCGGCCGAAGGCCGACTAAAAGGGGATTTTATGATTAAAAAATTAATTTTGTTGGAAATGAGCCCAAAATTGCCGAAAAAGGCCGATTAAAGCGGAGAGTTTTATTTTTCAAAATTGTTGTGAAAATGAGCCCCAATCGGCCGACGGCCGAAAAAGGCTACGATGTTTATATTCTTTAATTTTGTTGAAAATTTTGGTTCCAAATTGGCCGAAGGCCGATAAAAGAATTTTGTGTTTATTTTCTTAATTTGTGAAAAATGAACTCAAATCCGGCCTTTATTTTTTCGAATGTTTATAGGGTAGGTGTCGCTTTTTGGACCCTTCAATCACCTCAAATCTAAATCATAGGGTCAAGCTTTGTAAAAATCTATGTGATCTGTTTGCTAGATCTTAGCTCCTGTCGCGTCTACACATTACACATCTCATAGTCAACCTTTGATTAATCACCATCACAGTGTGTGATCTATATCTTTAGCTACACTAAAGGCGTTTTTAAAATCTCTATCATCTTTAGACCTCCACGACTTACAAAGCGTCATCAAAATTACATCGAAAAGTAGCGGACATAAAGGAAACAAAAAGTGACTATGGCAGAAGGTAAATCTTATTCTAGCATTTTGACTTTTTTCTTTCTAGAATTCCTCACTTAACACCCGATTTTGCAAGTTTTTCGACTTCAACTCTATCTCTTTTAACGAATGTTTAATGCAGCCATTTTTTCGAAATAAGTTTAATATCTAATGCGTAAAAGTGCGTGAGAAGGAATTTTTTGCAATAGAGATTTCTAGCAATCTAGAAATTGCTGAAGGAACGGGAATATGAAAAGTTCGAAAAATAAGTGATTTCTGCGATTCAGAACAAAGTACCACACTCAATTGAAAGCTGATATTTTCACTGATCAAAAAGGTTGGCTGACAGCTAATCAAAAATTTTTAACAATCAGCGTCCAAATCGCTTATCAGGTTCTACATTTGTATTAAAAATAATTGAAATTAATCATTAGAATTCATTAAAGACAATTTCCGATAATTTTAATCGTCATGCATCGTTTTCGGTGGGTATATTCCCGAAATAAAAAATGTTCACTATCATCGGTGGCAATACCGGTTTTATGCGGGTTAAGCAAAAAAATATTCAAATTTTTAAAACATTCTAGATATTTGTTCGGAGATTGTTATTGAAAATAGATTGCCACCATTGAGATTCCATTGGGTCAACTTTAGTCAGTAACATATTAATGTATCATAAATTAATTCCTGGTAAAGGACTCAAAAAAAACCGACACCCACCCCTTAAATAATTTTCGCAAAAAAATGAAATTCCTTTATCATTTTAAGTTTTCTTTGAAGATTTCCCTTTGTTTTGAAATGTGACCAATGTTCTTACAAAATAGAGTATTTGGCACGAGGAGCATTTTTCCCAAAAAATGGCAGTTTTTAAACATTTTCTAAGACTTCTCGTTCAACAATTATCTTTATCTTACTTTTTTAGAAAATTGCTCTCAACAACACTCTAAAATGCGCGATCGTGCTAGATCAAACTAGTTTTAAACGATAGATAAATGTGAGAATGAGTTTTTAGGAAAGGTCTTTGAGTATCTTTCAAAAAAAAATTTCCACCATCGGAACTCTTTTTATTTTTTCGTTGAGTGATGGGGTTCCAATTTTGAGAAAAAATTCCGGAAAAAATATGCTTCGATTTTTTCGAAGTAGCGTTCAAATGAAAGCCTACAGCACAGCTGATCAGAAAGTTTGCTTACGTCGAGATAATATTTCGAACGTCTTAGCGGTATTAATGATAATAACAACGTTGTTTTTAGTAATAACTTTTATTTTGATTCATTCGCGCTGCTAATTTGTCTATTTATGGAAAATAGATTGAAAATTCAAAAAAAATTGTGAAAGCCAAGGGTCTTAATGAGTGCGGAATATTGAAAGAAATTTTTGAAGATATTCCTGTTTTCATGAGAAGTAAGTGATCAAAGCCAAAATCTTGCAGCTTAGTTGTCGGCCGATTTAGATAAAAATTTTAAGATCCTAATTGATACCTCGCTAAGTTGGACTATCCTAACAAACTAAGATTCATTCAACGGCTTTTTATAAAATGTAGTTAATCCAATGAAGGCGGTCAAAGTCGCCCACCTTAGTGGTGCAGGAGCTCTGCCGACTAAAACATTTGAGAGCTTCCAAGGGTTAAATTTAATATGCTTAAAGATTCGAAAGTTCTCTCAAAAACTTAAAATTTTCTTTAAAATTGCATAAAATTAATCTCATAATCGACAATTTTTAAAAAAAAAATGTCAAATTTTTGCGAAATTGTGGAATTTGAAATTAATTTGTCACAATTTCTGAGAGTTTGCCGAGTATTTCGGATAATTCGTCGATAAAATTTATTTTGATTCGCGAAATCATGCAAATTCGATGAATTGTTTGGGCTCAGTTTTCAAACCAAATTTAAAAGATAAAAATGCTCCCTTTTTATCCGGCTTCGGCCGATTTGGGGCTCATTTTTCACAGACAAATTTGAAACATCAAACCCCTTTTATTCTGCCTTCGGCGCGGATTTGGAGGCTCAGTTTTTCAACAAATGTTGAAAGAATAAAATCTCCCTTTATTCGGCCTTCGGCCGATTTGGGGGCTCATTTTCCAACAAAATTAAATTTTTATCATAAAATCCTTTATGCGGCCATTTGGGCGGCATTTTTTCAACAAAATTTAACTTTTAAACATAATATCCCCTTTTATCGGCCTCGTTTGTAATTTGACCCCAAATGGGGATCATATTATGAAATTTGACTCCAAATCAATCACTTAAAAAAAATTGACAGTTTTTGGTACAAAAGTCACTAATTTGACGTTACCGCTTCTAGAGACAAGCTTGAAATAGCCAATAAACCTTGTTTGATCATTTTGGGTCTATTACATCAAATCTTTTTTTTTTTTGGACAAGATTCGAATTCTTAGTGAAATTACCTTCCATGTGATAGTGTCCATGACCTCAAATGAGTCATTGGTTGTTATTTGGACCCCAAATGGGGTCATATTACACACAATTAATAGACCCCCAGAAAATATGTCGTTCCAAAAAATGTTAAGTCTCCTCCAATTAAAATCAAACTTCCTATGTATTAAGTTTCGAGGAAACCGATAATTTCTTTGTTAAACCCGGTTATTAAACCGCGTAACTGGTAAAATGTATTGGCACAGATCGACAGAAAAAGTCTAGTAAGTACAAATCATTCGGCTGTCGATACAATTCATCCTACTGGTCTAGCTTTTTCAATCTTATTCAATGCAAACACAATTGTAGCCTTAACTAAAAAAACGACGTCACGTAAAGTTATCTATTTGTTTCGAAAGCTTTTGCCCAAAAATTTGAGCTAATTTGCGAAATTTTAACCATGGGAGGGGATTAGATTTTCGCGGCCGTAATGTCCAAAAAAACGGTGGTTTTTGCATGTTCTAGGAAAAATATAGCACTTATCGACGAAAACGCCACTGTAAATTCGTTGGATAGTAATTATACAGCTTTGTTAAAATTTCGGTTTATTCTCAAAATAAAAACCTGGGAGAGATAGATTGTCCGTTTTAGCTTAAAGTCCTCTTGTGTCACTTATGTGGTGAAGGAGTGGGTCAGTACAAAAAAAGTTTTGGCAATATTTTCTTTCGCAAGTTGAGGCTAGTTTTACAATTGGCTAATCTGTGAATAGGAATAATATCCTTGACACTCTGTTTGGCTGATATTTTCTCGAGAATATGTCAAATTAGGGACCGGGATACCCTTAATGGTGGAGACGCTACCTATGTGGCTTAAAAAATGTTAGCAGAAATTTCAAAAACATCTCCAAAGCTTGTATCAATTAGATACACATTGACCACCTACAGATACTTGTACGGAGCGAGGAATGTAAAAGCTTTTGTTTATTGACTATTTTAAAATACATTTAATAAGTTTATGATTTGGTGTCAACTGTATCGTCTTTGGTTTACGTATTTATTCGAATGGCCTCCTTAGCCCTTACCGTAATGACTTTTCATCTTGGATTGACTAGACAAGCAGAAATAGCTTGGAATACACCACAAGTTCGAATTTTTGCTCTTGGCGTTGTTTCTCTTCTTCAGGTAGAACAAAAAAGAGGACCATTGATCACTTTGGCTTAAAACTTCACTTTTTTGTCAAAAATTTTGTTGGCCCCTTAAAATTCCACGCTGATATATTAAGTTCAAAAACTGATTATTTCTTTGAAGTTGGGAGTGCAAACAAAAAAAAATAGATACAGGGTTTAAGATTTTTACTTTCTTTTTTCCAAATTGGTAAAATTGCTATCCGCTAATGAGAACGATTAATTTTGGCAAAAACTTACGTCTTTCTCAGACTCAACCAATCAAAACGGCGAAATTCAAATTTATCCAATTTGGAAAAAAGAAGGGAAAAACTTTACACCCTGTATATTCACAGAAAATTTGGGCGGTGGTAATTTTTGCTTGCACTTTTTTTTTCTTACAAAATCGTGCATTATGCACGATTTTGTAAGCGTGTGAAATAGTAATTGGCTTAATTCGAGGTTTTAACCGGTTGAAAGTTTATTAATTACTCAAAAAATTGATTTTCTCTTTATGATTATCTTGCAATTTTCTCTTACGATTGGCCAGTTAAAGTGCCCAATGAGAGCGCGGTTAATATCAGTCAATGAGGGTCAGAGTTGCGTGGGTTAAATTTATACCCGAGATTTCTGCCTTCGGGCTCCCCCGCGTGTCCTAGGTGGCGCGTTTTTCTCTCCCGATTGACAATTTCATTTTCTATTGTTCTCTCAACGGCAATTCCACGCAATATGAAATTCTTTCAAAATCGACAAATACGTTTCGATAATCATTGTCACTTCGTTTTCTGAACCAAGATGATAAATTTCGTTTTATATGAGTACATATGATTCGTAACAATCCATCTGAAAATATGATTTAAAAATGTAGCTAGTGTATAAAAACGAGTCGGTTTCTAGTGTACCCATTTGGCTAGGCTAAGCAGGCCCGTGCTTTCCGTACCCAAATTGGTCTGTATTAATTCTTTTTATTTAGGTCAATTTGGGTACGGAAAGCACGAGCGTGCTTAGCGTACCCAAATTGGTCTGAATGAAAATATGTTGTGAAAAACACAACGTCATGGTTATGCGTCATTAGGGTGGTTTAGGAATTTCACCGACTGCACTGGAGCACAGTGATAGCCATAAGTAGATTCAGTAACGGGAGACTCATCTGCAAAACTAACCCCCTTAGCCAGGATTCTTTGAGTTTATGGGGTCAAACTTTCTCAAAAAGAATGATTCCGACCATGAAAAAAATTTTGAAGCCTCCAAGTGGTCACAATAAGAGCATGAAAAAACAACCTTTCGGGCTTTAAACCGCGCTATAAAGGTTGATTTATTATTGTTTTTTGTTGTTATTATACCGATCGCGTTACAAAGCTTTTGCAGATAAGTCTCCCGGTACTGACCCTACTTATGGGCCAGAAGTTATGCCTATCACTGTGCTCAAGTGCAGTCGGTGGAATTCCTCAACCACCCTAATTACACATAATCATGACGTTGCGTTTTTCACAACATATTTTTCATTCAGACCAATTTGGGTACGCTAAGCACGCCCGTGCTTTCCGTAGCCAAGTTGACCTAAATTAAAAAAATTAATGTAGACCAATTTGGGTACGGAAAGCACGCCCGTGCTTTCCGTACCCAGCTAAGCAAATTATAGGGAGGACAAAAAAAGTCGATTGGCCAATTTGAGTACGGAAAGCACGCTCCCATAAAATCACATGTGACATGTCTCAAATAAAATATACAGGGGTGCCCAATATCGCCGAAATTTTTTGCCAAAAATTTCGGCGATATTGGACATTTTGTACAGTCCCTGACCCCTTAAAGCGCATTTTCATATTTTGAAATATGTCGCTTTAAGGGGTCATAAGTAGGGTCAGTACCGGGAGATTTATCTGCAAAACTAGGAGAGATGTCAATATAGGTTGCAACCGGTCAAGACACATTTATAGCCGCTAATTCGGCTGCGGCTCTAGATCAATATTGATATGATAATTTCTGCGTTTTTTGGAATAAGAAGAGTGTTTTGAATTCATAGAGATAGGAGGGTGAAAAGAGTATACCGACTTACCATTTCCGGGCTTAATATCAACCGATTTCCTGAGATACTTTTTATTCTGCGCGATATTTAAGTCACTGAACTCGTTCCATGTGAAATATCAAAATACACCCTGTCGGCGGGGTAAAACAAAGATTTCAAATATCCGGGGTTTAAAATTGTCGCAATTCATTGTGTGAATGTAGATCTAATTTTCCAGAGGGATTAGTTCATTTTTTGATTAAAACTTTAAAGTATATTAAATAAAAAATAAATGAACTTACGGTAAAGCTATTCCTGTACAGAATGTGACGTTATATTCGTATATTCTGATTTCGAAAAAAAGCTTTAACGCTGAACCTATTTTCAGGTACATTCCATCAGGAATTTCACTACGGCACCCCAATGTTATATCTATTTAAAGTCTAAAGCATAAGTTTGGTTTCTTCTTGCAAGCGACGAATCGAGACAAGATTTTAAGGTTATTATCTACGCGGATAATGGCGGTTTTGTATAATCCGCGCATGCGACAGAATGAATTAGATTTTCCCGAGCAGTATATAGTTGATTTCAGAGTTCTTGAAATGAACCGACATGCCATCAAAGAATTTCTAAAAAAGATGGACAATTTAATTAAAGAAACTAACTAATTGTTTTATAAAAATGAAATGAAGATTTTGTTCATTTAACGCGTAATTATGATGAACATTTAGAACTAGTCAGGCGGAAAAAGATTTTTGATTGGCGAATAATAATAAATAAGAAATAGTGGGATAAAGGCCCTAAAAAGTGTGAAGTATTCTAGAGCTTGAATATCAGGCGAAAATCTAAATCTATGGGTACTATGCGAAAATGATAGCAAATGTCAAAGTCCCGTAGGAAATGATCGCCAATAAACGAGGATCAATCCTAAGGAATCAAAAATTATTTCATATGATAAACTGATCCAATCTTACTGCTAACCAGTGAAAGATCCAAGTTATCAAGGTTTGCTAAAGTGATAACAATAAAGACGAATGGAAAAACTGAGAATATAGAAAGATTTTTAACGATGATCTGAAGAATAAATTCTAAAAACACTGGGTAACATTTGCAAGAAATTTAATCAATATTCAATTAGCACTTAGTGCTTTTTTATTTTCGCTTTAGCAGATCGTATTTTTTGTTCTCTATATTGATTTTCGGCATGCCTCGACTTTTTTTGACAACTTTTCCAGAGTAGAACCGGATCAATTTGTGATTTTTTGACCTTCTTTTATTTTTTTGGATAGGCTGGTTTTCTCGAACGAACTTGCAAGTCTTTTGGATAGAAGGTACTTAAACCTGCCATAAATTGTCATATTTTATCTTATTTCTAGCTGTAAAAAAATATTTGTTTATCTGAAGAGCTTTAATTTGTGAGCTGGCTTCTAAGTTCGGAAATGAGGCATTTTTCAAAATCAAAATTTGACAATCCATTGATAGAGAACAACACGGAAGGGCGCATTGTGTTGCGTATTCGTCGTAGGTTTATAAATTCAGATAGAAGATAAAGCTTCGATTGGATTACACCGAGTTCAAATGCTAACGCAATTAGAATTTCAAAACCTAGCTCCCTGTCCTTGACATTGAGTTTATTTTCTAAGTTCGAACGTAAAATGCGTGACACCTATTGTCATACATTAAAACTTTATGCATCGCAATGAATAAAAGGCAAAATTTAGTGTCACCAAAGTTTGTCTCTCCAAGTACCGTAGAATATTAACTAGCAATGTCCTAGAGACCTAAGTTTAATTCGCGCAGTAATATTGTTTTTCCGTGAAAAATGTTTCCTTCAGAATCTTTGGATCGAAATAAAAATCTCTCCCGAATCAATTGTAAGCTTTCACGATTACATAAATCTCGATTGACCAAGATCGCAGTATAGTCCTTTCTTCAAACAGGTTCTTTTGTTTGAAGAAGCTCGTAGCTTTATGCCCGTTTGTTTAAGTCTGGTTTTTGTATGTCTTTTGTTTTTGGATAAAGGTCCGAAAAAGACATCCATCGATTTCACCGTAACTCATGTGTGGGGCATCTTGATTGGCGATCTGTGATATGTATTTATGTAATTGTCAATAAATTGGTTACTAAAATATCATCCATTTGTGTGTATTTTTCCAAAAAGTATTTTTCAATTCCTTTGTAATATGTCTTTAATATCTCTCAGCTACACAAGCTTTATGTTTACCTCTAATTTGATATGTTTTTAGCCAATCTGGTGAACACTGCCTATTTGAGAGTGTATAATATTCGGGCTTCCATTCAAGATCGGTAATGATATTTTGAGGTACTCGGTAATTTTTCTAATTGACATCCATTGCTATATATGCGTTCCATATTCATCATTCGTTTCATTGGCGCAGCATATGCTTTTTTACTAATACCATTATATTATACATGATTATTAAAATCTCATGTATTTGACGCCAGCATTATCATTCTATATTAGTGTTGTATCCTCATTCCGTATTGATTACCGGAAATTATTGGACTTGATTTTTTTCTCCTGTTTAAATTTGTGACGAACTTTGGCGAAAAATGAGCTGTTGTATTTTGACTGAAGAAAGATCCTAATTTTGTAGCTATATTTTCGTGCACACTTTTGACGATTTTCATATATTCACTCAGATTTTCTGTAGATCGTTTTCGTTTTTTCGACTTCGAACGTTTTCTTTTGATTTTGTCCGATTTTGGTATCAGTGGGGGTGTGGACCACGTATCGGCCCTCGTCTTGTTTCTATTTTTTCTTAATTGCTAGAAGTTTTACCCCGTTAACAGATATAACTTGAAAGCAGATGAAAAGTCGTCTTCACTCAAAATTATCCTTTCATTCTGGTTTTTGGCACAAAGCTGATGTTTAAATTTAGCGAAGTGATTTCGTTTGTAAATGTCGAAAAAAGTTGATAATTGCGCCCTTTGTGTTTGGTCGATAAACGATATAGGGATAATTCTACTCGAATATATTTCTTTCTCGGCCGCCAAATACGCATCTTTGAGGCCAAAATGCTGTGCAATACTCGCTATTAAAGTACAATGGTCACAGCAATTTCGAAATAGTAGCAACTATAATTACAGATGCGCTATTTTCCGGATGTCCTCGTGAATGTTTTCCTTGAATAAATCAATTCTGAGTTACCAAATAACCGAAATATTTTTTTTTACCAGAAATAACTTTGAAAAGCTGAGCTTATTAATTCCACATTTTACAGGCTTCGTCAGCTTGATCATCAATGTATCATAAAGAATTTCTGACATTGTCAAAACATCTGATTTATTCGGGAATGCCAGCACTTATAAGGTAATGGGTTGTACTATAAAGTGAATGATAATCGGACAGGAACTCTCTCATCAAGCTAAGAGGGATAAAAATATTTCACACTGTTGAAATTATCATCCAATAACATTTCTTGATTTTCCAATATTTTACCGATGGAAACGTTTTACCGGAATTGACGTTGACCCCAAAAATTGCTCGCATAGGGCTTGAAAATGTTTAATTCAATTTATTGCTGTTATAATCTCTAGTTATCGGCATTTTTAAGGACTGATTTAACTTAGCTCAGAAATAATTGTGCTCGTGTTTAATGACTCATATTGAGCCATTGTAACGCAAAGACTAGGTTTCGTGTGTATGACACCTAAAACTTTAACAAATATCATAATTTTAGGGAAAAAGCTATATTCTGAGATATGATTTTTTTGAAAATTATTTTTTTGTAAAAATGTAGTATCTAAATCGACCAATTGTGGTTATTTTAAAACGCTTATTGTGGTCTTTCCACAGCACCAATATTTGAATCAAAACAAAAAAGATTGTCAAAAATGAAATACAAAAATATTTTTTTTGAAACTTTTTTTCGGAATTTCTTCGAAATTTTTTTTTTCAATTTTTGAAGTTTTCTGATTTAAATTTTAAACAGACAAAAAAGCTAAAAGCTTATTACAATAAAATTATCGGTTTCGGAGATTTATTGAAATTTTTTCCAAATTTTGAACATTTTGCCGTCAATTTTTTACAGGTAAAAAAACCAAAATGTCACTTTTTTTCAAAATCGAAATTTTCATTTGAAATCAACGCATAACTTATTAATATACTAGTTCCGGGAGGTATTCTAATGCAGTATAAAGTTCGTTTTATTGCGTTCTTATACCAAATAAAAAAATTTCGTGATGAATTTTGGGGTCAATCTCAGCAAAAAAACTAAATTTACTGATTTTCATTCATGTTTTAAAAAACGATTTTAAAAAAACGAAAATTTGTTTTTGCTAACTAATAAGTTCAGTTTTGAGTGCGGAAAAATTGTCAAATAGTCCCATTAGCAATAAAAACGGCAGAACATTTAGATAAGAGGAAACAAATTTTTTTTGGAGGTTTTTCAGGTGATTTTGGAGGGGTGAAAAATCCGAAATGTTTTGGAGATGCACTTGGTTGGAAACCGATTGTTAAACCAATGAAAAATTTGGATTTTGCAAAAAAATATTTTTTCACTTAATAGTTAGGATATTTTGTCTATTGGTAATGAGTAATTTTCCCAAATTATTTTATTCAAAATTTGAGAAAAATCGAATGTTTCCCCCGCAAAAAATGTTGCCAAAAAAAGTCTATGCTCAAAAAAATTTGAAAAATTCTAGAGGCAAAGTTTTGGGGAAAATTTTAATGGGAAGATTATAAAAGTGACCATTGCCTATCGTTTAAGCCACACTTTTTGAGCCATCATAGGAGCAAATATTTCACTAATTTGGGAACAAAACGGAAATATGGGAACAAAACGGGAACATATGGGAACATTTGGGAACAATTTCCAAAATAAAATGAAAATTCTAGATAAAAACTCCGGTTATTTTTAATGCTCAGTATAAGTTATCTATGTATAAAGTGGCCCACTGCTCGTTCTTTAAGAGTACCACAGCTTCAATATACGATTAATAACTTTATATGAAAATCAGAAAAAATAGGTGTTCCGTAAAATTAGTAAAAAAAATTTCAAAGATTTTCGAAAAATTTTTATTTTTTTGCGTCAATTTCCCAGCATATTTTTGGTCAATTTCTTAATATTTTTAAATTTTTTGGTCAATTTCCAGCATATATTTCGTCAATGTTTTAAAGCAATTTTTTAATTTGGGTCAACTTTCGCAGCATGTTTTTGGTTTATATATGAATTTTTAAATTTTTGTCAAAATTCCCAGCATATATTTCGGTCAAATTTTTTCAATTTTTGGGTCAAATTTTGGCAGCATGTTTTGGTCCATTTCTTATCAATTTTTAATGTTTGGGTCAATTCGCAGCATAATTTTTGAGGGTCAATCTTCTTATCAATGTTTGGGGTCAATCTTCCCAGCAATATTTTCTTGGTGGTCAATTTCTTAATCAAGCTTTTGGGTGCAAAATTTTCCATCATATTTACGGTCCAATTTCTTATCACAGTTTTCTCAATTTTTGTGGGTTCAATTGTCAGAAGCATAAATATTTTGGTCAATTCTTATCCATTGTTTATACTTTTGAGTCATTTCTTTTCTTGTTTTTAATACTTTTTGGGTCAATTTCAGCATAATTTTTTGGTCATTTCTAATTTTTTTTAATTTTGGGTCAATTTCCCCAGCATAACTTTTTTGAAATTTTAGGGTCAATTTTTTCAACATAATTTTGGTAGAATTCTTGTCAACATACTTATTTCAGCTTATGAATTGGCTTTGTTATTTCAGCTGAGATTCTATTGTTCTCATTCCAGTACTCGATGTGTGTAAACTCCCAGCCATCCCTATTACACTCTAACATGACATAATTTATAAACTCGGATCTGGCGGGCCATCTGTGGTTATCAATGACCAATAGTTTTTAAAAGGGCTTCATCACCTGATATAGTCCAAACAGTTTTCTTGCGCATCTAAGTATCAAATCAGTAACATTTAATGTTCCTGACCGGAACTGGCCAGTAACCCCGGCCGAGTTCCCAACTTATCGGTTAATTGGTAAACCACTTGGTACAGTCAGAAACAAAATAAAATACCTGAGAAAAGAAATTATAGCTATTCTCATGAAAGAATCTTGGGTCGATATTTTTTTTCTCATTATTAATCCAGTCGCAAACACAGTAAGGCAACTCAGGCACTTCTGAAATCATAATAAAATCCTTGTATCAACTAAAAGCCTAATTTTGTAAATCTGACTTTCAAATTAATCTTTTTGTGAGTTTAATTTTTGGTAGTGTGGAGTATACATCTTCATTCGAACAGCCTGTATTTTTTTGAAATATATTTTTCAAGTAATTCTCATCTAATGTTGTTTTCGAATGTTTTCAGGTTGGTTTTTGGGCTATCAAAATATCTGGTCATCTTTATTTCCAAGGAATATGGAATGTCGCATGCTAATTGAAGTAAATTTAGTAAGAGATTTTCAAAAACAAATGACAGCGAATCCTGAGAATTCTTCAGTTTTCGGCGATATTAAAAGTCGTTTTTTCCTAATGTCTAAGTCCAGTTTGAAATTTCTATCAAATAAATCCGTAGCTGTATGTTCGAAAAAGTTTTTTGCCAGAGCCCTCTTGAACCAGAATTGTCGAAACTATAATGAGTTCTTGTCAGTTTATTAACTGATGCGGTCAATAAGGTCTTGATTTTTCAGCAGTATTTTCTAACACCCAGCGTTGATGTTTTAGCCAGCTAAAATCCATCGAAATCAACATTTTCACATGATGGAGAACCAAAAATTCTTTTGTTTTTGTTCATATTGGAAATGAACACACAAATTTAATTTTTATTTGCCAAATTTTAAAATACAATATTAATGTCACGAAAATTCAGGGGGTGATTCAGTTTACAACGTATGAATTGAGTAATATTGCGCAATGGTCATAAAATAGACCAGATTTGTGCGAGAACGCGTTTTTTATTATATGGAAATCTCAATGAGGCTTCAAGAAATATAGCGATTGTTTCTTATGTTTTTTATCAAATATCGACGATTTGTTTATCTAGTATATAGTAAAAGATTTGTTTTAATTTCAATCATTAGGTGAAATTACATTAAGGTAAGATTTTTGAAAACGACTAAAACACCAAATCTTGCCTAAATAATTTTTTCCTTGAAAATCATGAAAGGAATAACATTTTGATTAACCCTGGAGGCTTTCGGACTATCTTTCACAAAACACCTGTAGATTAAAATAGTCAGGAAATATCAGGTTGCTCTGAATGATTTCACTTCTAAAGGAAAAAAATTTCTGAAACTGCTGGCACTTTCAAATTTTCTCTGAGTAAACTTTATTTTCTTTGAAGTGATTCGATAGGCGATATGCGATTCGCTAGTACGGGTTTTTTTCGGAAACACCTGTAGATTAAAGAGACCGAACAAATTGCAAGTTATTTCGAGAGCAGACTTTTTAGAAAATTAAATTTGTTTAATTATTTTCCCATTATAAATTTTGTTCTGACGTCTCCCTCTTCCTCCAAAAAATTGGGCGTGGTTTAAAGCACAATTTGCCGTACGGTGAATCACAATTGTAAACTGTCACTTTTTATAAAGTTAATAAAAGTAAAATGTAAATTAATACTATTAGAAAGTTTATAGCCCTATCCTTAATCTCGAGGACTAGAGTACAATAAATGTCGAAGCTCGTTTAACTTTCCCGTAAATAAGCTATCAAAGTCGCACCCCTTGAAGCTGGCGCAGGAAGCTCAAGGGTTACAGGATACCTAAAAAAGGCGAAATAAATCGGGTTAGTATCTAGAAGAATTTCCGAAAATTATTAAGGTTATCTTGCTATACAATTAATTTACAACCCAAAAAGAAAATGTGTTGCTAATACACTTTTTTTAGAAATATTAATACTTCGGGCTTTTTGAATTGGTCGGGCCATTGGAATGGCCCATTCCCTGTAAAACTCAGAAAAAATTCAAATGAATATTGAATGGGATATTTCAATATCCCTTATCACTTTTGGTAGAATGCGTAGCCAACTAACCTCCTTTTAACCGTTGATTTTTAAACGTTGGCTACGCATTCTAAACCAAAAAGTGATAAAGGATATCCGCCTGATGAATATCAACGATGATAATTTTTTTAATAAAATTTTGCAAACTGCAGTGAACCTATGCACGACATACTCAAAGTTTCAGGCCTTTCATTTCCATAGCTCAAGTATTTTTTCCTGAATTCCTCATTTAAAATCCCGTACGGTTTTTCAGAAATATTTTGAAAAAATTGTGCACTTCATGTTTTCAACAACAAATCCTTCAACATTTTTTTGGAAATTCATTTTTTATTTCGAAGTTCTCCCCAAAAATAATCTCGGCTGCATTTACGACATCCGTTTGATAATTGTCTAAACTTCCGCAATATTTTCATCTACCATCGATTTAATAATTTCTTCAATCAATTTGCAGTTGCTTCATCGGCCCCCTGTAGCAAAATTCCGAATAGCATGAGCTATTTATAGGTCAAAATTGCAACATGTTCTGCGTTTTAAACTTACAAAATTAAAATAAAGACCAAAACCTAATGTTTACTTGAGAGAAAATCCCATTTCATCAAAGTTGATAAAATTTTAATCCCAACGACATTTTCTCGAGAGCAACACTAATAACTAATTCATATTAATGATGACTTGGATATAATTAAAATACAATATTTGCTTTAATTTTTCATTGCATATTGTATTGTTTGATAACAGGAGTATTCGACAGATTTTTTTGGTTTTTCTTTCTGTACGCGGATAAAAAAATTTCTCGTTATCGTTTTCAAGTTATAAAAAATGAGTCCGTTTGGTGGAGCAACATATTAAAACATTAATAACCAAGTCCTTCAAGTGTATCTGGCGGATAAGACTTATTTTTTTTAATTGTGTTCTTTTTCAGTGTCTCTCAAAAACCGATGCTCCAAAAAGTACGTGGTGCTTTTATACAATTAATATATCTATAACCGGCAACTGCCGGGCACTTTTTTATGTAGCTTAACTGACAACAAAAAATAAAGAGATAATAATAAAAAGGTCTAAATCAGAAAAATTGTTTCCATTTAAAAATAAAAAACTGATAATTAAACAATTTCACTTAATCTCAAAAAAATCAAACAGGTCATTTTTCAATTTATCTTATTATCCACTAGAGTATTGTGCTAGTTTGAGCTATCTAAGACTTTAATTCAAATGAGTCGTTTCCAAAAGCGAATTAATATAAAAAATTTGGCAAAAAGGGCCCGAGCAATAACCCGTGATAGTTATATATTATATATCGTTTCCAATCAATACCTAGAAATTTTTGGTAGCAATCAATGATTGATCTAATTGTCATTTTCAATGTTCAACATGTGTGTCATATTTCGGCTGCACATTTTTGTCGATTTTAGCCAACATCGAGCCAAAATATTAACTCTCCCTTTTCGAAATCTGGACTACTGTGAGTCTTAGATTCCCAAAACTGACATTTATCATCATCCCACTGAAATTATCTTGTCTCAAACCGTCAAAAACCACGCCCTTTTCGTCACAACTTCGAGCCAAAAATACGGAACACAGCTTCGATTTTAAAAGCTCTGGGATCCTTGGTTCTTTGAAAAAGCTGGAACCCCTGTTTCTTTCAAAGATAAGTTCAAAGAAATGTCATATATCTATCATAGACAGTAGGCTTTCGAATTTCAAAATTTACTGCCACACCCCCTAAGGGGTCGGTGCTATTTTACACAGATACGGAATATGGTGCTGCCTTGAATGAAAAACGTTTTTACTGGGGTTTATAATATTCCCCTCAATATATCCATCAAAAGTAATGTTTCGATAATCCAGGCAACTTTTGTAACTACAGAATTTTGTATTATTGAGAATTTGAGAAATATTTGAAAGAAAGTTCCGAAATTACATGAAAAAATGTCATTTGTTTTTGTGTTTAATTTTTTTTCGTCTTCACAAGCAACAAAATAGAAAGTAGGTATTTTTATTTGCAACAGAATCGAAGGAAAAAAATTTTAGCCTAATTGTATTGTTCTCTTGAAGTTATATTTTCATCGATTTGTACAAATAAATGAGTGATCATTGGGTTTTCTAGAGACGCCATTAGATAAACTATTTTGACCATACAGTGATGGTAAAAAAAAAATATATTTTGGGCCTCCAATGAAATTTTTTCGACTATGTCAAAATGCGAGAATTTGATACGTCTGTAATCACAGCAAATCTTTGAAAAATAAATTGTTATTGATATCGAAAAAATCACACTTTGATTGCTCTCTTGTATTACTATACAGGGTGTAAGATTTTTTCCTTCTTTTTTCCAAAATTGAATAGCGATGAGAAACGCTAATGTGAATGGTTAATTTCGGCAAAAAACCTACGTCTTTCTCAGATTACCAATCAAACTCGGGAATCAAGTGTATCAATTGAAAGAAGGAAGAGAAAAACTACACCCTGTATATGAATATAAAATATATATTGAAAATAATTTAGTTCGATTCAATGGTATCGATGCTGTCACAAATTTAATATTTTTGAATTTGTGAGCGACTCTTCAATGGTGTAAATAAGACAATATCTCCCTATTACACAAGTTTTTTTGCCCATATCCTCGGCCCTACTAGCTTGACAAATGACACACTACGTAACGTAGTCTAGCGTTTCCTAATCAGGGCCGGGATATCTCACAAAAGTGGTGAAATAGGGATATGTATGAAATCGTTTATTATGCATACTAAAATTTTCTTTACATATTCTGTTACTGAAAAAAAAAAAACAATATACAGTAAGCAACCAAGTCATATTTCAAAGTAACGTCCAAAATTTGAAAAAAAGTTACCTCGGAGAGACAAAGGTTACTTATTGGGCTGTTTCAATTCTGATTTGCCATTTTTGCGGATTTCAGTTAAAAAAAATCTGAAGATTTAGCAATGTATTCAAAATGCTAATTTTGGGAACTATTACGGCCAGTTTACTGGCTCAATCTTGGGAAAATCAAGAGTCCAAACTTCAGTTTGAAGTACACATCGTCCAACAAACGCAACTCGTCGTTGCGATCCGCTGCGAAACTAGTGTTACAAGTGACGAGTCATTTCGCAAAATCCTAAAAATGATATCTCCCCCAGTCCGTGTATCGAAATTTTTTCGAAAATTGAACTAATACATCAAATAAGCAAAACTCAGATTAGTAGGAGCGCGATTTTCATTTCGATGGCTAATGTTTTTCAACCCCCACCTGCACGAAGCGTGTTTCAGAAACACAGAGACCAAAAATATTTGGGGAAAGGTGTCATTTTGGGCGGCGGAATATCGGAACAGACCCCGATAGTTCCCCTTATTTTGAATTTGAAGAATTTTGGTGAGTTCTAGAAATTCTCATCAGACCGGAAATGCATTATTTGGATGCAATTTAATGTTTAAATGCAGTTGAAACAAGTACTGGAACAAGATAAACTGTTGATAAAATTCAAAAACCCTCAATTTCAGCACTTATTCGTTTTGAGCATAATCAGCTCAATTTTTGAGTTGAATTAAATAAAATTAGAGGGCAGTCATATTTGGTCAAACAATTATCTACTCCGCAATTGACTATTGAAAACGTCGATTATCGACGACCACCCCGTATTGTTGGAATTTTTGATTTTGAAATTATATTTTTGATAATTATCATGCATTTGCAAAATTAATCATTTTCAAAAATTTGAAATGTACATGTAATAAAAAAATTTAAGTTCAATTTTTCAAATAAAATCAGGCGTTTTCTTAAATTTTCTTCAAAAAAAACTCAAATGTACAAAAATCCATGATCGAAAGTTTTGACAAAATAAAGAAAATGTTTTTTTTTTTTTAAAAAATACAATTCTTATTAACTAAAAATTGTTTTTCAAAATTGATTTCGAAAAAGATTGGAATCAAAAATTCGAAATTAATTTTGGTATTTGAAACAATTTTAAAATTTTCAAAATTTTTGAAACAACATTATAAGTTATTCATTGAATTTTCAAATTTGCAAAGAAAAATTAAAATTTTTGATCAAAAATTGAATTTAAAATGAAACAAAATA
>SCLH01001767.1:20581-44559 GCA_004367855.1 Oikopleura vanhoeffeni
CCCTTCAGCACTGATTCTTTGGTTTAATGGTTAAACACTTTCTTCAAAAAAAGAAAGGATTCCGACTATGAAAAAAATTTTGGAGCCACCTGGTGTCACAATGTGAGTATTCTAAAACAAATTTTTGGGCTTTTAAGGCGCTTAAGGGTTGAGCATTATTCATTTTTATGTTGTGTATGACACGGATCGCGCCACAAAAACATTTAACTTATACATGACAATTTTTTTTTTTAATTTTCGAAAAAAAAAATTTCGAAAATTTTTTTTCGGGTATTTTGAAGGAATTTGGATGAAAAAAAATGCCCGTAGCGGAACGACCGGAAAACGTAATTGATATGGCCAAGCATCTCTGTGCTGCCAATTTATTGATTATTTTTCGACCTAAAATTTTATTTGCTATCCAATAAGCATAATTTTAGGTGATTGACCAGGGCGATGAGCAACCTACTTCAATCGATCAATTTTAACAATTTAAAATGCCATTTATAATTATAAAAACGTTTCGAAAAAAAAAAAATTTCAAAAAAATTCTCTCATGAAATTCTGCACAAGGTGGACTTATCACCATTCGTCCTATAAACTAATTACTGTCAAGTCTGGCTATAAGACACCGTATTATATGACCAAAACGACAGAATTGCCATTTTTGGCCATTTTCGAAAAGTTTGCTCTGCAACTAATGGACAAAACAACAGTTCTTAATTGTAGTTAGGGGGAAAAATTTGACCGAGAAATTTGGACGATAATGAACCTTAATAATGGGAATGAATGTTTTTTTGGATTTTTTATCTTCGTTTCTGTGCTATTTGGCCTGAATTGAAGGCCGTTGATTGCCCAATTATGAAAAAATCGTGGAATTTCTCCTGATTCGTGTTGCTGGATGGGCCAGTCCAAGTATACACATCTCAAAGTCAACCTTGTTTACTGTCGGTTTTTATAAGAGGGTTGTTAAGGACACCCTCTATAAGGACAATATGGCAGAAATGATGGCTAAAACCTACGCTGAGATTTGGGCGTCCCTTCAATAGGACAAGTATTGCAAAAATTCAAAAGGGTCTTTTTTTTCAGAAAAAATTCCCTTCTTTTTTTCTAAAAATTATGGTGAAGAGAATGTTAAAACAAAAAAAGTCTTCATATTTTCAGGTGGAAAAAAATTATGGTTTTCAAAAATAATTCGATAAAAAATTTTGGAATGGAGATAAGACATATTGGCAAAACATTAGTTCTCTATTAAATTTCCAAAAATTCCCCTTTATAATTTTTAATGTCTTTTTTATTTCCCCAAATTGTCCTCATTTTCATGAACTATTGCGGTCCGAAATTATTTTTAATTTTTCCTATCCTTATAAATACTCCAAATTGTTCTTCATATTCAAAATTGTAGTTCAAAATATAAGGATAATTGAGAGAAAATAAATAAAATTGGGGGGAAATATCGAAAGACAATTTCCAAATATAACGCGGGACAATTCACGAAAATAAGTAGATTTTGGAATATAAGGTAAAATATAAAAAAGGACAATACAAGAAAAAAAGGATTTTTATTTAAAATATATGGATAGTCTTTAAATTTTTGGTAGGTAAATGGTTAATAAGTGAAATTTGTACGTGTAGCTTAGGACAATTGAAGAAACATTTCAGATGAAGACCCTTTTTGCTCTTCACTTTTTTGAAAGGGTCTTTGCTATGAAACTTGTTCACTAGAATGGGTGTATGCTAAAATTTTTCAAATTGTGCTAATATTACCCGAATCTATTCCTACATTTGTGTCAAGGTTGTTCCTTATATTCCCAAAAGTGTCCTGTATATCCCAATTGTCCTTATATTCCCAAATTGTCCTGTATTTCCCAATTGTCCTAGTGTGTGTGTGTCCCTTATTTCCTCAGATGAGTGTCCTAAGTTTTCCCAATTGTACTTCCCCAACATAGTCCTTATATTCCGAATTTCCTTATATTCACAATTGTCCTATATTCCAAATTGTCCTAGATTCTTCCAAATTGTCGTTATATTCTCCAATTGTCCTAAGTTTTCCCCGAAATTGTCCTAATTTTCCGCAAATATGTCCTCGTATATTTCCCAAAATTCTCTTCCTAATTGTTTGGGAAATATAAGAATTTTACTTGTAAGTATAAGCGCAATATAATGGAGAAGTATCAAGGACAATCTGGAATAATAAGGACAATTTGGGGAATATAAGACAATTTTGGGGAAAATTAGACCAGATTTGGGAAATATAAGGATAATTTGGAAATGTAAGACACAATTTGGGAAAAGGAGACCATTTTTGGGGGATATAAGAACAATATGGAAAATATAAGCGAATTAGGACAATTTGGAGACTTTTAGAAAAAAGTACACTATTTATGAAAATTCTATAGAAAACGACCTTGTTTACGGTTTTTCCAAAAAGGTTATGCAAAAAAAAAGTTATTGACAATTGCTTAATTTGAGAAAATCCTCCTGATTTCCAGTCATGAATAAAATATTCTTCACAAATAATTTCAAATAAATTAAAATTTATCTTCAATTAATTTTTTTATTTTTTAATACAATTTTTGATGGAAAATTTCAATTTTTTCTTAAATTTTTTTATCAATTATATTTTTAAATATCATTATTCAAAACAACTATTAATAAAAATTGTCTAAAACCGATAAAAACTTAAAATTCATATCAAAAATTCGAAAAAAATTTCCCAAATTGTCCTAATTTTCCCCAACTTATCCTTATATTTCCCAAATTGTCCTAATTTTCCGAAATTGTCCTTATATTCCCAAATTGTCCTTATATTCCCAAATTGTTCTTATATTCCCCAAAAAAATGGAATAAAAATATTGTTCTGTTAACACTGTTTATAATTTATATATATCTGAAATAATTTTCAAATAAGTAACAAACTCGTAAAGCATTTTACGAAAACGATTTTGAAAAAGCACAATTTCTCTGCAGCAGCAAAAAACTCGAGCAAATATTATCCAAATTGATTGAAACTTTGAAAAATAACACGGAAACAAAGTTGTCGACCATTTATAGGACAAGAAATAATTAGTTTACGTTTAGGTCATTCGTAAAAATAAAAAAAACGAATTTTGTAAAATTCAAAAACTCTCTTATGTAATATTGAAAATGTTTTTTATTCAAACATAAAGATCAAGCGCTGCTTCATTATGAAAAGTGCCGTGTTAATTGCATAACAAATAATAAGAAGCCTTGTTTCTCTCAATAAAGAAGATATTAGTTTGAATACATATTTTTATTTGTTAGTTTTCTACGGAGAATTCATTTTTGCCATTTATATTATAATTTTATTAATATTTCTGTAAAACGTGCATTTTGGATGAAACTCCAAAAATAGACTTTGAGGTCGAACTTTTTTGTGCCAGCAAAATTCATGATTTTTAGCTTTAAAATATGTCTCCTCCTAGATTGAATAACAAAAAAGGGCCCAAAATTTAAGAAAGTCTACCTTGTTTCATGCCTGAGATTTGAAGGAGCCATTATTCTTAAATTTCGACGCAGACTTGAAAATATGATTTTTCAAAAAAAAATCGAAAAATTTCAAAAAAATGTGCTTTTATTTTTTTCGAAAATAGGCTAAAAAGAAGGCCAGGGAAACACTAGAAATAAAGTTGGCTTACGTTAAGCCGATATTTTTTGATTTAATTCTTATAAAAACACTGAAGTATCTAATGAAAAAACGCGAATATTTTGCGAAAAATTTAGTTTGATGATTTGATCGGAAATAAATTTTGTAGAAATCCCGGAGCAATTTGGTATCCTCGGAGAAGATAGATTTTAAAGTCTGATATTGTCAGAAAAACGTCGGTTATTTTCCGTTCTAGAAATGTTTAGTCGCTGGATTCGAAAAATATTGTCTTAAAAGATTGGCGTAACGGTAATATTTGTTCTTTAAAATTTTGAGCTAAATTGGATATGTAATCTGGGAGGAGATAGATTATTCAGTTTGAAAAATGTCATCTTAACGATACTGTAAGACGATTTGAAATAAGAAATTTTGAAAGTCAAAAATGGGTATCGATGTTTTTGACCCATCTTGTAGAGAATTATTTCTGGTCATTTTAAGGCCCAGAATTATTTAAAAAAATGGTTTAAAGGTCGAAAAGTGACCTTTCAGTCCGTGGGTTCTCATGAGAGTTACAATAGCGGTATCAAAAATATAATAAGCTGACTCGAAAGCGAAGGGTTTTCTACAGGGGTGTTTTTTTGTAATGTTATTGGATGTACCGGCTGGTCAAAATTAACCGATAAAGTATAGGTTCCGGTACCGGAAGTGATATTTCAATGATTTGAATGTACCAAAAGATGCGGAACTATCGGTTTTCTGGAAACCATATAATGAATTAGGGGTCTTAAGTGACCGCAAGGTGGCGCTAGAAGAGCATTTATATCATGGGAAAATATCACTTTCGGTTTTCACTCAAAATATAAATACCCCTCTAGCGTCACCTTGCGGTCACTTAAGATCCCTATTTCATAATACTGTCTCCAGAAAACCGATAATTTTGCATCTTTTGGTACATTCAAATCATTGAAATATCACTTCCGGTGCCAGAAAATTTACTTTACTGGTTAATTTTGAGTACCCCTGTAGAAAACCCTTCACTTTTGACCGATCAGCGGTGTCAAAATTATATTTCTGCAGCAGCTAAGAATATGAGCAAAAATGTCACATACTGTACATACTGTGTATTTGATGTACTATTTTGCAAGATTAAGGATAGATCTACAAATGAGTATTTCCGGTTTTTCTCATAAGCTCTTAGTTTTCAAGATCTATAACCGTGAATATGTCAAATTCACTATCCATAGTATGTTCCGTTAATGGATTCCATACCCCCATAAATCTGGTTCAGAGTCCATTTTTCGCATAAATAAGTGGACGCAGAAAGTTCTCACAGAGAGGTTGCCCAATCAGAGCGACGGGAAATTGAGCTCTAAAAAAATAAATAATTTAAAAAACTCGAAAATAGGACAAGACAAAAGTTAAATTTTAAGATAATCTAATTAATAATTATTTTCAAAAATTTTTAATCAAATGAACAAAAACGATCCATCCGGTTCAAGCGTTGAAAAACGGGGTCAAAAGAGAAAATTATGTTCAAATGTCGAGAAAATAGAAAAGTCGGAGATTGAAGAAACCCTTACAGAAAATGAACGATACGAACTGGAATATGGAGTGTCTCCAGACGATCCAATGTTTCACTAAAAGTTAAACTTTGAGGCCGCCAGCAGGCAAACAAATAAATAAAAACATAGAACAACTGAAGAAAAAATTGTGAAATAAGTTATGGTGTGAAGGTCCTAAAGGCATTTTTAAAAACATTAATGCTTATTTTAAAAGTAAATTTTAAGATTTCAGACAGTTATTTTGTCAGTGTGTATCAAAAACGAGTTTTTAACTTAGTCCAAGCGCGATGTGTCAAATTACAACGCGTTTCGAATCCACACAGAAATAAAATACAGACCAGTAATGTCCGTGTATAAGGACATTATGGCAAATACAGCATGTCACATTTTTGCTCATATTCTTACTTTTTTGCAAGAGCCAACCTAAACCAATCAAAACGTTTAAATTCACAAATACGTAGGTGCTTCACAGATTTAAATGCTCATTGACCAATCAGCGGTGTTAATCAGGTTTCTGCAAAAATCTAAGAATATGAGCAAAAATGTGACATACTGTATATGGCCAAAACCTACGCTCGATTTTGGTCCGTCCCTCTTTTAAGACAATAAGGAGGAAACATCCGAAGGGTATATTTTTCAGAAAATATCTATAATTCACCTCTTTTTCGTAAATATACCTGTTTTTCGTAAAATTTTGACAGAAGAGCAAACAAAAGGATCTTCATTATTTTTGGGGATAGGAATGGAAAATGGCGAAAGGGATGGCTTTTTTGGATGCCTGCTTAAAATGACCAAAAATATCTCTACGAGATGATCCGATAAAATCAGTCTCCATTTTTGACTTAAATTTCCTTATTTCTGACTGTCTGGGAACGAAATGTATTATTAATAAAAATTTCAAATTGTGAGGTGTTTTTTCATAAATTTCGTTGCACTCTTGTAAAAATACTTTTTGTTTCGAATTAAAAGTTTTCAAATTGTTTGAAATTATTTTGCTTTTGGTTCTCTATCTGTGCTGGTGTAATTTATCCACTGTTTTTCAAAATCTTTCATATCATTGTTCTACCATTTTTTTGTTCAATTTAGCCTGTCACAGGTTAACCTACCAACCAAACTATTCTGTGATATTCGGAACCCCCTTCATAATGTTCGAATTGCCTGATTTTTTGCTTGTGATTTGTTTATCCAATATTGGTTCGAATTCTAACATATGAAGGTCACTTCTGGTTTTGCAGCATGTGAACGCCTAGGGTTCAATTTCTTAATTTTTGACTCCTTGGGCACAATTTGGGCGTTTTCGCATAATTATCAAATCGTGAACAAGGAGAGGGGGTTCTGCTATTTTTCTTATATCAGTATTTAACTGCATTTTCTCTCTGCAAATTATGGTGATATCTAAAAACACAATTCAGTTAATTCTATGAGTCACCTTTTTAAATTCTTTAGATTTTCGAAGCGGTAAATTATAAATGGAAAGTTTAGACTCTAGGTCAAGAAAACGATCTGTGCATAATGACGGTCATCCACCGAGCAAGAAGCAAAATAACAGAAATAAAAAGGTTTGCTAAATGCTTCAGAAAATTTGGCCATTTTCTTATTTTTATAAAAGGCTGTCGAACGCAAAAAGTCTGAAATATTTTTTCTGCATTTTTTTTGAGGGCACGTTAATCCGCCAAAAAAAATAATTTTGAAAGTTTTTGAAATCGGGAATTCATTCGGCATTTGAAAACTGACTTAATCTGATTTAATTTCTAGATAGCTCAAACTGAGCACAAATATTTAGTTAATAATAACATTAAAAAAAATTGGTTAGAATCTAATTATTTTTCAATTTTTTTCTCTGAGATAATTGAATTATTTAATTATAATTCAATAATTTCAGTTATCTCAGAAAAAATTAAGAAATAATTCGATTCGGACCAATAATTTGTGTATGGCATTATTAACTAGAATATTGTTGCTAAGTTTGAGCTATCTAGAAACCAAATCAGAATAAGTCATTTTCAAATACCGAATGATTTCCGATTCAATTTTTTTCTAATTTTGGCTGTTTTCTTTTCAAACACATGAAATGCATCATGGACTTACTTTTTTATGATACTAAACCAAGTACTACAACGATGTAGTACTAGATTATAATTTTGGCTGCGTTCGTAAGAGATTAAAACCTTTTACAATAAAATTAAATTACAACCTACGCCATTACTTATATTATGTCTCAAAAACCCAAAACATTACTTATATGACGCACTTTAGTGTTTTTGTAGAAAAAAACATAAAGATCAACTTTATTTATCCTCGATATCGAAAATGATGTTCGCGAGTCCTTATAATTTTTTTATCGTTATGATTTTGAGAAAAGAGTCCTGATGCACGGTAGGTTTACATTGTAAAATGATCTTTTTCCGTTTTTGTGAAAGGTAATCTCGAGAACAACATCAAAATATTAAACCTCCTTCCCGTTACTCATGGGTTGTTTCAACTAAAAATCAAATATTGGTCCTTCGAATGCGTAGGGTGTAATTTAACGTTTTCGAAAAGATTATGTGACTTCATGGTTAAGGGAGTGGGTGACGCTGGATTTTAAGCCTCTTCCAAGGTCATTTCCCAGCAAACTAGCAAAGGTGATATTCCACAAACTTGTAACTACAGAAACCAACCTTCGCGGTAATTTTAACTTAACAGTAATCTGATCCAAATCCGACCTATGCCGACACCTACGGCTTTTAAAAGGCTTCTTAAAAAGACAACGCAGTTCGTACCCAGTAGGAGCTACACTACCTACTTCCTTCATTTTCACCATTTCCATTATTTTTTGTGTCAGGCTCCAAGAAAGCCTCCACACATACTGGCATTTTGTCCTTGTCCTCGGAATTTTTGCTTTTGGCGGCCAAAAAACGAAAACAAAAATTATTGATTTATTTATGATTTAAAGTTGAAAGTGCGGCTAATTTGTTTTCTTTGACGCTCCGATGTAAAAAATTGCACCAAAATTATTACACGGGGTAGCAAGCGATGTGGCAGATTGGTACATTTTTCCGGAAGTGATTTGAATGAAAGAAAAAAATGTGAAATTTATTTTTTATTATTTTTTATCTTTAATGAAAGTGTTCATTCTTGCGAAACTATAATATTTTTAATTTCTCAACTACTTAAGTATCTGAAAAATGACAAAAACCACTTTCATTATAACTCCGTTTCCAACTTGACCCGATGTGAGGAATTTTTTTTGATGGCGATATTTTACTTTACAACGTTTTGGCATTTTCGGGGTTANCCCTTAAGGGGACAAATTTTTTTCTCGAAAATCTGTCGCTTTAAGGGGTCATAGGGGATTAAGCGCGCTTTAAGGGGACAGGGACTGTATTACAAAACTAACAAAATATTTTTTTGCGCAATAAACAATGTTTTTATTTTTCGTAACAGAAATATATTTCTTAAAAATAAACTAGAGTTAAAATTAGCGATAAAAAAAATAAGTATTCATTACAGT
This sequence comes from Oikopleura vanhoeffeni, assembly GCA_004367855.1. NCBI lineage: Eukaryota > Metazoa > Chordata > Appendicularia > Copelata > Oikopleuridae > Oikopleura > Oikopleura vanhoeffeni. Next base: position 29,223 of record SCLH01001767.1, read on the forward strand.
AGAGAGCTTTTAATAGGGCGCGAACGGGCTCCAATTTTCAGCCATTTTTATTCAAATAAATTATTAAAATAAAAATTGTAGAAAAAAATTGAAAAAGTGCAAATCTGTCAAAATGTACCGACCTCCCCCTTTAAGGGTAAATGGTTGGTTTTCCTAATTTGACATTTTCTCGATGAAATATTAGCCGAACCAGGACCTCGCAAGATATAATTCAGTTAGCCCCCAGTTTTGTAGAAACTAAGCCTTCAACTTGCCGAAAAAATTTGCCAAAAATTTTTGTATGACCACACTCCTTTCACACAATACAAGCGGCACAAGAGCCACCCTAAGCCAAAACGGAAAATCTATCTCCTCCCCAGTTTTCATTTTGAATAAACCAAAATTTAACATATAACTTATATTAAGTATACAAAACTTTTGCTGGTAAGCCTTTTTTGTCGATAAGTTTGCCTTAATATTTAATTCCTCGAAACGTAAAAACGGTCCAAAAACTACCGGTTTTTTTTTGGACTTTTTTTAATGCGAAAATCTTCTCCCTCCTAGGTTTAAATTCAAATTTACTCAATTTTATGCAAAAAGCTAGCTCAAACAAAACAGAAACTTTCACTGGGGCGTTTTTGGCAAATTTCGACCCCAAAACAAATATGAATTTTTCAAAGGTCACGTAAAGATTTCGAAAAAATGTGGCGTCGATTTTTCGAAAGTAGGGCCCTCAAAAGGAAGCTGGAGAACACCTGAAGAGAAAATTGGCGATACGTCAAACTCCGATTATTTTGAAGTTTTACCGGTCAAATTGGAACAAACGTTATTTTTCAAACTAAATTTTGAAAGAAAATACTAAACACGAAAAAACGCCAAAAATTTCAATTTTTTGTTTGTTCTTATTTGTGTTTGTTTTGTGCTTTTAAAACACATTACGATTTGATTTGGTGCATTTTATGACATATAACTGCAGAAAAATGTACGGAACCGATCTCTATATGACCCTTAAACGAAACAATTTTTTTTCAAAATATCGCTGAAATTTTTACCCAAACTCACGCATTCCGATTTTTAGCTAAAAATACTCCCAAGTTTCCAATAATCGGCGAATCCTTGCCCATATTGGCAACAAGAACTTCGGCGATGCCCCCTGGTTAATTGGTTTGAAAAATTTTTTATGAAAAATATATCTTTTTGGCCAACTTTTTTTCTCAAAAATTTTTTTTTTTTTTTTTTTTTTTTTTTTTTTTTTTTTTTATTTTGTTTTTTTTTTTTTTTTTTTCTGGTCCCTTGACGGAATACTACAGTAATTTTTTGAAAAATTACATTTTTAAAAATGCAGGAAAGCTCGCCAAATGATGATGGTAGAGAATGAAGGATAAATTCTTAAATGAACCGACGACCGAAGGTGGCCACGAAGGTGAAAAAAAATTAAGACAAAACTTCCCGATATAAAAAATATTAATAACAAGTGCTCAGTAGCGCCACCAATATCCGTTCAGTGAGAAAAAAAATATCGAGTCGCAGCTTGCGCTGCGACCGAAATATGTTCACAAGCAAAAAAAGCAGCAGGTCAAAAAAAGCTTAAAAGCAAAAATGACAACCCCCGAAAATTGGTTTTGAGCAGACCAAAAAAAAGAGAAGACAATTCTCCCTCCTTTGCTCTGTTTTATTGAAACTTAGGCCTAGTTCATCAAAAGCAATAACTTATGGCCAATAAGAAATTGGAAACTCAGCCATGTACATACGATTTTTCTTAAATATTAGACCATATAAATTATATGATATAATATTACAGTGCCCGATATGTAAAATCAGAAAACTCATCGCGTCAAACGAGTTTGGTCTGACTAATCGGATTCTCGTTGCTTGGTGGCTATTGGTCAAAATTAATTCTCGCGTAGGTGAAGATAACATTGTTTATTTCGGGGGTAAGGAAACTTGTTCTTCTCGCGGGCATTTTAAATATCGGGCACTGTACATATATATAAGTTTTCTACGTGACATTGTAGAGCCGCTTCTTGATGGGGTTTTCTAGAAATCGCTATTTTCCGGAAATTTACTGGTTAAAAATCGAAAAACGGCTCTACAGTGCCACGTAGCTTGCAAACTTACATCACTTACAGTATGACTAGTGTGTCCATCATTCGATTTTGGTTCAAAATCGACTTCGTAGGTTCCAAACAAACCTAAGTTCGAAAATAAGACTTTTCAAAAATTCATATTGAAATAAATTCAGATTTATCAAATGTGGCTATTCCTCGGCAGAACCGTTCGTAAATGGCGCGAAAATAAAAAAATAAAGAAAGAAGAATAAAAAACTTCATATATAATATCCGAATCCTAAAAACTGTTCAAATATTTCATCTCGTTTCCATTCCGATAAGTTTTCATTCAAACTTTTTCAATCAATCAAGAAGTAGCAATTTTTTTTCATGCTTTCAATTACTGGCCCGGCATTATTCTATCAAAACCAGATCCAGCTTTATCGATACAAAATTAGTATGAGGAAATTATTTTATTTCAGCTTAATTCTATGATTTCAACCCCTCCCCCTTTATTTAAAGATACCAAATATTTTTTCAAAATAAAAATATTTAACCATTTTTCTTGATATACTTTTTCATACTATCGAAATTGGAATTTGTGTTGACAGTTAAATGTGTAAGAAATCAAACGTGAAAAATAATGATTGCAATTCCTCTAGGATGATTTTTTCCACCTAGGTGATTCCACCTAGGTGATTTTTTTAGGATATATTTGCTAACTACGGCTTCGTCTTATTTGGAAACCCTATGAAACCACATATTGGCAGATAGAGAATTAAATTCCGGATGCATTCCTAGATTTTGTTATTTGAATTTCATACCGGTTGAACGGTAATGGCGGAGTAGACTAAAGTAATTTTTGAAATAAAACGCGGTTTATCTTGAAATCACAATGTTTTATGATTTCCAACTTTGAATTTCATATCAGGATGAATTTTGAGCTATATTGAAATCAACCTTACTAAATTAAATTGTGTTCTTCCCATATGGTTTTGACGACGATTTTATCGGACAATCTTTGAGCTTTAAAAAAAATATTTCGACAAAAAATCTTAAATTACCTTCCGTAAATAAAAATGTTCTGATAAATTCGGGACAAAATATGGGAATAATTCAATTTTCGTTAATAATTTTGATTACAATATATAGCTCAAAATTCATTGTGAAAAAAATAAAGTTGGAAGTCATGAAAAATTCTGATTTCAAGTTAGACCGTGTTTTATTTCAAAAGACCACAAAAAATTACTGAGGAATTGCAATCATTTTTTACGTGATATTAGCTTGGTTTTTTCTTCAAAATTAATCAAAAAAAGACTTGATTAAAAAAAAAATTGAAATATTAATTTTTTGACGTTTAACTGTGAACCCACGCTATCCACTCGTAAGAATAAAGACGAAATCATAATCGATATCTTACCTATACTACAGACTGGACCTACCAATTTCTTCTATACATTTTACCTTCAACCCTCTTGACATTTTAATGTATTTTCTGTTTTTCAAACTTTCGATTTATTTTTACATGTACCTATCATTGTCCCTAATTGTTCTTCATTCAATGTTCATTCTTCAAGTGTATAACAAAATAGTTCCTTCACAGATATCATAAATAAACATTTTAATTTTGACAAAGAAAAATTCAGATCAAATTCATTATGGGGGACTTAGCAGACGAAATCGAGCAAATGCAAGCAGAAATAAACGCATTCGACGATAAATTGGATCAAATCGATGGGTGAGTAAATCTTACAATTCACAGAGGAATATTTTTAAAAGAGAGCAAAAAACAATTTACTTAAATTTGAATTCAAGGGCTTTTCCGTGTTTTTCGTTTACAATTGTAAATTGTTTGGAAACATTTTTCTGTGTTAGAAATTTGTGAAAATATTTGATTTCGGCTTAATATAGTGTTCCAAGAAGACAATTTTGTAAATATTAAAAATTCAAGGAGGTAAAATTGTCTATAAAATAGTTTTTATGCGACTGCTAGAAAATTGTTTTCAAACAAATAAAAAATAAATATTATGTTGTGACTATATAAAAAGTAAGCTATACAGTAGCTTATACTCTGAAAATGTAAAAATATATCTTACATAAAAAATTTCCCGAAAAAGTTTATATACAGGGTGTAAGATTTTTCCCTTCTTTTTTCCAAATTGAAGAGCGATGAGAACGCTAATGAGAACGATTAATTTTGGCAAAAACCAACGTCTTTCTCAGATTCAACCAATCAAAACGGCGGAAATCAAGTCTATCCAATTTGGAAAAAAGAAGGGAAAAACCTTACACCCTGTATCCAAATTTTTTTTTAGCAGGTAAAGATCCATATGTCACATATGATATGTGATAACCACGGAAAACCCATAGTCTGCATAACCATAAAATGTAGTTTTATATGCTAAAAATTAAGCTAAGTGCGCAGAAAATGGGTTTAAAACTAATTTTCTATAGGAATTTGCATCAACGAGCTTAGTATGTAGGTTTCCCGATGTGCTTCCCAACCATTAAATATATCGGAAAACGTTTTTTTATTCGACTGCCCACTTATCAGTTTGTCCAAGCAGACACTGTTTTAGCGGACAATAGTGGAAAAACCTAGGCATTTTGGTGAAACCGGAAATTTGGTTTGCCGACAAAATGGAAATTTTAAATGACCATAAAAATGTAGCGGACAAAATGGGATTTCAAGAACAACTTGGAAAAATTACTCAGTGCAGAAGTTTTCTTAATTTTATTTTACTACCATCGGCTATAAACTGGAAATTTATTTTTCATGGAAATTAATATTTATACGAAAGATAGTTGTCTAGAAATCGGTACTACCACAAAGTCAGTGATATATGAATATTTCGGGTTTTTCAGGTTGTTTTTAGGTCGGTAATTTGTCGGAGAATAATAAATTTGATTTTAATACTGTGATGTGTGTCTATAAAGACAATATGGCAGAAATATGACGAATTCCTACGCTTTTTTATTTTGGTCCGCCCCTCGTTCTTCATCTTTTTTGGAAAGATTATGGTTTTCAAAACTTTGGCTTATGTTTTTAGCTCTTCTCGGTTATTTTTAAAAAATTTAGAATAATTTAAAAAAATAAGAACAATATGGCACCAAAAGTTAAGGACAATATGGCAAATCCTTATAGCGAAAATACAGTACTTAGTGTGGTAGGGTCGCAATAGGATTCGCTTAAATTGAGACAAATTCAGATTATACAAAGTAAGTTAAAAAGTGGCAACTTGTGTTCGAAAAAGTTTTAATCCAAAAATTCTGAAGTGGCAAGAAGTTTCCCATCAAGACAAAAAAAAATGAAAAAATGTCCCGAGGCCCTTAAGTATTAAGACCATCATAAGATTTGTAGTTTTACACGAATTGTTTTCGAAGACTTTGTTTTAAGAAATGTTCAGCTTTTTTTGGAGCCTTATTTTTATCCTAAATATAACACTTATCTCTAAAACAAGGGTTTTTGTGCTAAAAAAGTTGTTTATGTTGTAACATTTTTTAGTACAAAGACCTTGTATTCATGGTAAGTTATTTGTTTTAATAATAGTTCACTATAACTGTATACATCAATTCTAGCTGACGAAGGCGATAAGCTTCAATAAATTATAAATACATACTGTATTTATTTTATACTTTGTTCTAAGTTAGACCTTCTAAATGTCCGAAAAATGATTTACAATGGCTAACACTAATTGAATAGCCCACTATATTTTTTATGGTTTGATACGATATTGAGGGAGTGGCACACGGTGGTCCACTTTAGTCAGAGTCGTAAATGGCCCTTACTTGTTCAAATTGCTGGAAATTTTGGGTGTGACTTAATACCCAAAAAAAAAATCGATTTTGAGCTCAGTTAAAAATTTTTTCATTTCCAGTGCTTTTCTGATTGGCCTCATTTTTTTGAACACTTCCCTTTGATGTATGAATAAATCAGTAATACCAAAAATTGTCGTCTCCTCTGTGACAATGATCGATGGAGGTGAAAATTACAAAAATAATTTATTTGGGCCCGCTCTTTTGTTGAAACAAGATGAAAAATCCCAAGAATTCTGGGCGTGATCCAAATAAACAAATTTCTCGTCGAAGTGGAAAATAAATTGCCATCTGGCCAGAGGTTAGAATTGTTTATTTTTAAAAATCCAAACTTTTAGAAACATCGAAAGTGGGTCCTATTATAGAAATTGCATCGACGGCAAGAATTGGTAACATTTTTTCAGAAGCGATAAATGAAAGAAAAAAAATTTGAAAATTTATTTTTTATTTTTTATCTTCTAAAAGTGCCATTCCTTGCAAACGTTTCATTTTTTTAATTTCTTTAACATAACATAATTACTGGGAAACTATAAAAAAACCCAACTTTTAACGGTACATTCCTCCCAATCTAAACTCGATACAGATTTTTTTAAGACCCGGGGATATTAATAAAACCTTTCAGCCCCATTGTCGGGTGTTTATGGCGCTAAAAAGTCCTTGTTTTTTAGGTTGCTTATTAAAAATTTCCCCTTGATATGAAAGTTTTTTTTCCCATGAAAAATGGTTAAAAATGGCAAAACAGTAGAGAAAAAACAACTTTTTTTTGAGATAAATTGACTTCCAATTGCGGTTTTGAATTAAAAAAATGGTTCTTTAACTATCTAAAGAACAATGGCCGCCTATAAACACCCCAAATTTTTATTTGGGAATTTTGAACCAGCCATAAAAAATTTAAATATTTAGTTGCCAAATGGCAACTTATTCGAGTGTTACCACCGAATGGTTAAAATATTTTCATCGATAGTTTGAAATGAAAAATCGCGCGACCTCATTTAGTTGACTACGGATATTTAATAGATACCAGTGTACTGTACACTTAAACGGACGGGTGTTCCCTTAGGACGGGTTTTCGGCGTGAAATCTCTGGCCAATGGGGTTTTAAACCCGGAAACAGCCCCCCGCAGGGCAATTTTTTGACCGAACTGTAACTTAAAACGGACGGGGTTATGGAGAAAATTGCCGCAGGAAAATTTTTGGTAAGGAAAAATAAATTTTCAGCAATCTGAAAATCCTGACTTAGCCAGTCCCCTGGAAAGTAGTAATGGAGAACCTTGGAACCCGGCCCCCTTTGGTACATACAATAATAATCATGTCGTCCTGGATTTGGATCCTCACCTGTTTGAAAAACCTTCAAAATTTTTGTTTGGGGTGGAATTTCGTCTTGAATGGCATTTTGAGACCCTTAAAAAATTTTAAATATTGTTCGTTTCCCAAGGTGGAATTTCTTGAAACGGCATTATTAAGACTTTTAAACATATTAAAAATGGGTGTTTGCCGTTGGATTCTCAGAGCAGCAATTTTTATATTTTTAAAACCTTCAAAAAATGTTCCGTTGAAGGTGGCTTTTCCTCTGAATGCATTTTGAAACCCTTAAAATCTAATATGGTTCGTTCCAAGTGGGATTTCTTGAAACGGGCATCCATTAAGACTTTAAAATAATAAAAATGGTGGTTGGCCGTGGGATTTTCTCAGAGCAGCCATTTTTTATATTTAAAAAACCTTTCACAAATGTCGTTTTGGGGGTGTAATTTCTCTGAAAAATGGCATTTTGAAAACCCTTAAAAATCTAGATATTGTCCGTTCAAGTAGATTTTCTTGAAAACGGCAATTATTAAGAACTTTTAATATTAAAAATTGTGGTTTTTGCGGGGGTGGATTTTCTCAGCTCAACCAGCAATTTTTTATTTTTTATACCATCAAAATGTGTTGGGGTGGGATTTTCTCCTAAAATGGCATTTTAAAACCCTTTAAAATCTATATGTTCGTTCCAGTGGATTTCTTTGAAACGGCATTAATTTAAGACTTTTTAAAAAAAATATTAAAAATGGTGTTTTTTGGCGGGTGGATTCTCAGAAGCAGCAATTTTGTTTATATTTAAAACCTTCCAAATGTCGTTTGGGGGTGATTTCTCTGAATGTGGGCATTTTTTTATTTTGGATACCTTAAATTTAAATAATTGGTTCCAAGTGGTTTTCTTGGGAACGGCAATTATTTTAAGACCTTTAAAATATTAAAAAATTGGTGTTTTGCGTAGATTTTTTCTCCAGAGCAGCATTTTTATATTTTAAAAAAACCTTCAAATGTTCGTTTAAGGGTTGAATTTCTCAGAGCAGCAATTTTTTATAATTTTTAAACCTTCAAAATGGTCCCGTTGAAGGGTGGGAATTTCCTCTGAATGGTGGCATTTTGGGAATACCCCTTAAAATCTAAAAAATAATTTGTCGTCCAAGTTGGAGTTTCTTTCCTTTTCTTCCCTCTTTTCTCTCTTTCTTTCTTGAAACGGCAAATAATAGACCTTTAAAATATCAAAAATGGTGTTTTTGCGTGGATTTTCTCAGAGGCAGCAATTTTTTTTTATAATTTTAAACCTTCAAAAAATGTTGTAGGGGTTGATTTCTCGTAACGGCATATAATCGAAAAATTCATGCGGCGCTCAGATCGGTTGATATATAATACTCCTATAACCCTGTTTAACCTTACCACTTCCAAACCAATCCATTCCACCGGTCGGCCAAGTTGTCCCACACAAGACTTATCTCATTAACCATAAACACCTTTCTCACTGCATCAACTTGCTTCGAAACATAATTCTCACGATAAACATCACTCGACCCAAACTTTCAACCAACTCTCAAACAACAGATAAACAACATAGAAATGTTACAATGATGAGCCTTGTTTCATCCTTCGATTGAAGTTATTAAGGCGCACAAGTACCGTTTTGTTGTTGAAGTTTAAACGGCCAATGCTAAATTTGAGGAAACCAAAGGTTTAATATCCCTTGAATTTCAAAACAAATAGATCAAATTGGTTTTTTTTAATTTAAAATTAACAGAAAGTTTGAGGGGTTTCATGGAAGCCCTCATATACATTTATTTACGAACATATCTAGTTGCAATTGAACAACATCATTATGCCGACCAAGAAAAGAAATCAGAAGATTAAAAAAAAAAACCGGGGGACGAGCAAATCGGAAAAAAAAATCCTCAAAAAAATACCGGACATTGACTCTACCTGAAATAAAAACACCTCCGGTATTTCAGAAATTAGAGGTACAATTTCGAGAGCCTATCCGGGTTTTTGTTTCTTCTGATATATACCTAAAAGTTCTCTCATAGTCCAGAAACTTGATATTCAACTCCTAAACGAGTTGAAAGAATATAAATGGACGTTGAAGATCACCACCACCAAATCTAAAAAATTGGACAAGAAGTTATATTAAATTATTAAGCAAAAGTGAATAACATGTTTCTTCAATGTGCAACCAAACCCGCCCAACTAACATAAGCTTTTATTACTTATACAACGTAAACGCCGTCATATAAGATTCCATAAATGTGCCTGGCAATTTTTGTCATTTTTTCATAGATTTGTCGAATGTGTATGCATGCCGCTCGACATCAAAAGAAAAAATATTTTCATAATTAATTATGACTGCTAAATTTTTCAATAAATTTAAACTTCTTCATTTCGATTTACGAGATCATCGGATTGTCCGAAGGGGGTGGGTAATATTTTGGGAGTTTTGTCACATAATTGTATTTTGGTGGTGGCGAAACAGATTTTGATTTTTGTATTACAGCTTGAACCACTAGCCCCGCCCTTATCGCATTCCAACAAATTAAATTACAATAAAATTGTTGTCTTATTAAGAGAAATATTATAAAAACCTTAGCAAACCAGTATGAAAATGAGTTTTTTGGTTCTTCCATTTCAGTATTTCAAAGCCTCGGGCTTTGAGAATTGAACTACACCTCGATAATATGCCCATGGAACTTTGAACAAAAACTCTAAGATTTTATAAAAATAAATCCGTCCCCGATAATGTTGGAATGACAAAGAAGATTAAATTAAAAAAAACAATTGGAAAAAAACACTGCGGATTTCGAATTCAATTCAAGTGAATCAAAATGAATAAAACGACCATAATTATTTTAATAATGGTTATCAACTGCCATTTCAACGACTATTATTGGTAGCTGGTGCATTAACAGATTAAGTTCGTCAGTTTCGGTGGATCTCTCGGAACGAAATTAACGCCTCGTTAAATTTAAATTGCCCTCCAGAACCTAGTATCATGTCAATGATCAGATTGGTCCTTCAAATAAAGCTAGTTTATTAAAATTGGCCCCTCAAAAATCGTTTTTTATTCAGTTTTTCCAGAGGAAATTGTAATTACTATGGGAGTGTTTTATTTAAAACGGGGACGGGTTCGGTGGTAAAAAAAAAAATTATTATTTTTCTGCCAACTGGTACTTAAAACGGACGGGCCTGCTAGGAAATTCTCGCCAATTTTGCTTAACGGACCGGGTTGGAAGTTTCAAGTTGTCCCGTTAAATACAGTTTATGTACAAACAGTTATATGTGAATCTGCCTGAATTTTTATGGAGAAAGTTTTCAAAAACCACTAATAAAAATTTTTGGACCTTGAAAATTTGCGGAAAAATTTTCATAAAATTTTTCTCAAAAATAGTCCGACAAAAAATGAGAAATAAAACATATATGTTTTCAAACAGCAGTCAGAAAATATGTAGACATGCCATGAAAGTAAAGTGGCTAAATTTTTTTAGCTTTATTCATAGATTTCAAAAAAACGATCAGAGCAAAAATTTGGGACAAAAAATGCGGAAATTTTCATAATGCCCTTTTGATTTTTTTTGAAAATTTTTACGAATTCAAAAAACTAAAAGGTTAGGACTCAATCTTCCACTAAAAATAGGCCAAAATTATTTTTTATAAGTAGATCTTGTTTTTTTTATTTGCACAATTTATTCTGGTTCAGCTAACGATATTAAGCAGAAAAAAATTAAGCCAACTAATTAATTTCGTAAGTTAAATTGACTCCAGTATGCCGAGTCGATGCCACCCCCTTAACTATCACTACTACTAGGTGGGTTTTCTGAAAGGCTACTAGGTGGTAATCTAAAAAGCCGCCTAAAAATTTAAACAGATTAAAAAAAAATTTAGTACTGGGGAAGAAGGAAACAAAGCCGATGTTTCACCAAAAAAGAGCATTTTCAGTCGGTAAGTTAAAGTTGATACCAAAGTTATTTTTAAAATATTAATTATAATTTTTCTAAAATATATCTGTAAATTTTTTAGACTTGGATCAAGTGGAAAAGTGGTTCGAAAATCATCGACTGGAGATGAAACGCCATCTGGAGAAGAAGCAGGAGGAGGAGAGGAAGTTACTGGGAAAAGAAGACGAGCATCGGTAAATAATTTCAGTATAGTTAATATATCATATTGCTGCATGTCACATTTTTGCTCCCATTCTTAGTTTTTGCAGAATCTACTATCTGCCAATCAAAACGTTTAAATTTGGCAAGCACCTACGTGTTCGCCAAATTTAAATGTTTTTATTGGCGGAGCTTAAGGGGGTGGCATAAGTCCAGCAGATTGGTACATTTTTCAAAGCAATATTTGAAAGAAAAAAATGTGGAAATTTATTTTTTATCTTCAATAAAAAAGTTCATTCTTACAAACGTTCACATTTTTATTTTCTAACCATAACTAAGTATAGTTAATAATAACTAAGGTCGCTTTTTTTGGTACGACCACTTAAGGCGTATCTGTTCTGCGAGAACCAGACTAGATAGCGACAAACAGTTTTTTGCATCTGAATCTTAACCGAATTTGAAACGCAGGATTTTTTTTATTTTTTTCCGGTGATCACCGGTTCACCGGTAATTTGCAATTAAGACTGTAAATTTTCGGTTTCCAGAGATTCTACGGGGCAAATGTTTTCAAATTTTTTTTTATCGGGTTATTTTTGAAGGGAAATTTTTTGGTCATAAATTTTGTGTCACGTGTCACCATCTTGGGTGTCAAATTACACATTTTAAGTATGTTTTGAATAGAACGAGCGAAAGCGACCTAAGTATAGTTAAAAATATAAAAAAACACTTTTCACTGTACATCCATTTCCAACTTAACCGGACTATAGAATATTTTTTAAGACGATATTAATAAACTTCATTTATTTTCGGGTGTACTCCGCCAAAAAGTCTCCTAAAAATTCTGCACATTCGAAAATTTCTTTAATATCAAAGTTTTTTTTCATGAAAAAGGGTAAAAATTGGCAAAAAGTAGAGAAAAACAACTTTTTTTGAGATAAAAATTGACCTTAACCCCTGGAATCACAGAAAAAAAAGTTCCGCCAAGGCACCAGAGCCGATATATCGGCCCTACTTTGGACGTTGTTTACAGAAAACTCAAGGTAGTTGAAGCTCCAATTACTTTTGCAATAGGAAGTTGAAAAGTTACATTTTTGCATCAATCAATTCAAATTCTAGAATTTTGATTTTTAGTTCTAGAAAATATAGTTGGAAAACCAAGGTGTAGCATATCACGTGATACGTTCCCATCGTAGTCTTCACAAATTTTATTTTTATGGGTACCAAGTTGGTACTACCAACGCACAAGTATCTGCCTTACGTCACACTTTAATCCGATTAGATCTATATCAATTACNTCACTCGACGACTCAACTTTAACGTGTTGCAGAGTGATGGAATGGAAAAGTGTAATTTGCATCAAGTCAATTCAAGATTCTAGAATTTGGATGTGTTGAGTCCTAGAAATATGTCGATAACAAGGTGTGTAGTCATAGTCACGTGATACGGTCCCGATGGCGTAGATGCTTCCAAAATTTTATTTGGGTAATACCGAACGCTACAAGTATATGCCTACGTCACACTTTAATCCGATTAGATCTATATATTATCATCACAACGCTCTACTTCTTCACACAAAGCACACCACTCAAGATGATGCAAAAATCACGATTTTCTATAAAAAATGGCTATTTTTTTAAATAAAAGCAGATTATACACTTTTTATAAGTTTTTTGAGTTGATATGGATTACGGACCTCAGCGTACAATCCTAAATTCTTGGAAAAAATGCGAAATCTGAGCATTGATTGTTGATCTTCTCACCTACCAATGAATCGGCCTCTTCGCCAATCAAGGGTTTTGATTGGGTGTAATATTTGCGTTGTTTTGTATCAATAAATATTTAGGATTTGTAGTACAAAAAATATCTATTATAAAATAATGTAATAACAAAAACTTGTTCACACTGTCACTTGATTACTAAATGGATTACGCGGACTCAGAGTACAAAAATTTTGTACTCGAGGTCCGGTAATTCATATACCGTATCAATCAAGTGACAGTGTGAACAATTTTTGATTGATTAATTTTTATGATAAATAATTTTTTTCATTGAATACTTAAATCGATAAATCTGAAAAATCACTTCCAAAAAAAATATCTGTCCCAAGATACGAATGAATTATAATGTTAAGTGTTTTGCATGCACAAAACACTTAAGGTAAACCTAAAAACTGGCTTATCTCACATTTGTATTTGGTGTCTAGTTTAGAAATAATTTTTCCGGAAGTAAAACTTCGGCGAAAAATCTCAAAAAATCAACTCCCCGTAATATTCGAACCAAATATCCCAAAAAAATGAGTATTTTTTTTGGAATCACCGCAAAATTCTTTATAATGTATTCGGAAGAAACAATTCTGTGACATTTATTTTGCCCATTTTAGAAGGTTTTAGGTAGGCTTGAGCCGATATATCGGCTCTGTGATTCCAAGGGTTAAATTGCGTTTTGATTTTAAAAAATGTCCTGACTATCAAAAGAAATGACGCCTCTTTCTGTTGAAAAATGGTTACAAATGTTTTTTGATCAAATTTCTACTGTGGCGTGCGTCTTTAAGGGGGTACTGGTCGCTTGAATTGAATTTTATCGATAAAAAATTAGCCATACATAGCTCTCAGGCGCTTGTGAAAAATAAATCTGAATTGTTTTTTAAGTGCAAACACTCCTTCACATATAATCGACACGAGAGGACCTAAGCCAAAATGATAAAACTATCTCCTCCCAGGTTTTATGTCGAAATAAGCTGCAATTTTGACATAACTTGTAAAAGTGGTAGGCCAAACTTAATCTCAGTTTTTTTTAATTTCGCTCTATTTTCTCTAAAATTTGGAGAAAACCATCGTTTTTTGGCAATTATCCGTCGAAAAAACTATCTCTATTTTCTATCCTAAGAAAATTTATAAAATTCATTCAATTTTATGTCTAAGCTAGCTCATACAAATACAAAGAGAAAACTCGATCACTTTTTGAGATTTCGACCTAAAACTCGAAATATTATTTTTTTAAGATGCAGGAAATAATATATGACCGAATATGACTCGGCATAGACCCACGAGAAAATTTTCGAAAAAAAAGTGCTTCGATTTTTTTGTAAGTATGCTCAAAATAAAGCCACTAAACACTGATCAGAAAGTTGGCTTAGGTCAAGATGATATTTTCTAAATAAAAAAACGGAAAAACACGAAAAAATTTTCTGATGATTTGGTCGGGAGTACACTTTGTTGTCACCCCGGGTCATTTTGGAGCATTTGTTATGCTCATAAGGCCTCATAGAACCAGCGACCAGTACCCCCTTAAGTGGGTAGTCATGTCTGATTTGCTCATGTCTGATTTGCAATTTTGCAGAGCTAGTTTAAGAAAATCTGAAACTTGAGCAATAATTCTGAAAATGCCAATTTGTAGACCTAGCCTTAATTTTGTGAAATCGAAGGTCAAACTCAGATTTTGATGACTACACCAATCGTCACATAGTCGTAACAGAGGTCACTTCGCGAAATTTCAAAATCTATCTCCTCCGAGACCATATATCGNAATTTGTTCAAAAGTTGACATAATACGTGGAATAAGCGGACTAAGATTCGTAGGGGAGCGATTTACATTTCGATGACTGAATTTTCCTAGCGGTCCAATAAACCGATGATTTTTGGCCGTTTTTCACGATTTTTGGCTTAAAAATCTATCTCCTTTGAAGTTTAGTTTCAAAATAGGGCCAAAAATTTTTAAAAGTACACCTTGTAACATGCCTAAGATTCGTAGGAAGCTTTTTTCTAAAATTTCCATTCATACTGAAAAATATGATTTTTCGAAAAAAAAATCGAAAAATTTCGAAAAAAAATGTGCTCCGATTTTTTTGAAAGTAGGGTCAAAAGAAAGCCAGTGAAACACTGATGAGAAAGTTGGCTTACGTCAAGTCGATATTTTGAAGTTTTAGTGGTCAAATTCGAGCAAACGTTATTTTTTAACTTCATCTTTTAAAAAATACTTGAAAAAAAATCGAAAAAATGCGAAAATTTCGAATTTTTTTTTGATGATTGGGTTCTTAGTACACTTAATTATCACCCCGTATCAATTTGGAGCATTTTTAATGCCTCTAAGGCCTTT
>SCLH01001767.1:44569-60441 GCA_004367855.1 Oikopleura vanhoeffeni
AAGGACACCCTCTATAAGGACAATATGGCCAAAACCTACACTTTTTTATTTTGGAAATCAATTGAATAAATTGATGAACATTCTAGGAGGAGATAGCTCTTGAGCGTTATTTCGGGAGGCTTATTGAAGGTTACTGTGTGGGCGTAGGTTGGATTGAATCAGATTACAATTAGTGCTAAATTGGCCTTAACGACTTATTCTTCAAGTCTAGCAGGTTTGTGCAGTACCACCCTATCCAAATTAGCTAGAAAGCACATAGAAAAACATCGAAAACAGCTTAATCAGCGACACCCGCACCGTAAGAACAAGTTAATGTAGTAAAACTTACATTGTCGGGAAGACTGTGAGTTCATAATTACTGACAACAACCTTTTAGATAAAATCTGAAGTAATCGATAAAAATAGCGATCGTCGACGTCGCGAAAGTGATATCACAAGGGATGATATTAATAAAGCTCAGATTGGAAATGATGCCGGAAAAAGACGAGCCTCAAGAATGTTCAAAAATTTACTTGGAACACTAAGGTAAAATTAACTTTGTAAACGAATGTTTCAGAATTTTTTAGTCAATTTCACAACAGAACTTAAAATTCTCGGTTTTAATAACCATTAAAAAACAAATATGATTTACCCTATAACCGAAATATTGTTGAAATTGGGAAACTTTTAAAAATTGCTTATATTTTGGTCTCTAGCGGCACTTGTGGTCATTTTTTTTAAATTTTGAAGGTCATTTCGTTTTCTCTGATATCAATTTACCCTAGAATCGAAATACTGTTGAAATTGGGAAACTTTAAAAATAGCTTATATTTTTATATTTTGCTCTCTAGCGGCACTTTTGTTCATTTTTTAAAATTTTAAAGTTAATTTTGTTTTCTCTGATATTAATTTACCCTAGAAACGATTGTTGAAATTGGGAAACTTTTAAAAAAAATCGAGTCCCCAGCTGACGGTCCCTAAGTATGGTTATCATCGATTGTTGGTATCTGTATTAGTCTATCAGCCTAATTATTTATGACCGCAAAAAATTATGATGTTTTCGTTAATTTTTGGCCTGGCTAAAAATTTGATTTGAAATAATATCATGAAAAACGTCATGTTTTATTTGAGATTGACAGAAATGCGTGGGTACAAAGTGTTGTACTACAAAGTAATCATAAGACTATGTTGTGACCGAGAAATGCCAAAGCAACAGAAATTATTTCTGTTATTTTTTCTTTCAATAAAATAAATTTCAAAATTGAGAAAAAAATCCGTTGAAAATTGGTAGACAATTAGGTAGGTCGTTAATTTTTATGTTATGATTCAAAATACAGCATAATTTTGTGATGAGTTAAATTTTTATGGACAAACATTAAGGGTTATACGACTCTGATTTGATAAAGGTGATTAACAATGCTTCAAATTGATACGGGGTGATAATTAAGTGTACTACGAACCCAATCATCAAAAATTTTTTTCGAAATTTTCGCATTTTTTCAAAGTATTTTTAAAAAATGAGGTTAAAAAATAACTGTATAAAATTTTTTAATGAAAAACAGCTTGGAAATGAATTAGAAATAAATTCGAAAACGTTCGCAAAATAATGAGAATTAAAAAATAACGTTTGCTCAAATTTGACCACTCAAACTTCAAAATATCGTCTTGACGTAAGCCAACTTTCTCATCAGTGTTTCCTCGCGGATGTTAGACACACTCAAAAGGTGTTAATGAAAAAAAACGTCACTGGCTTTCTTTTGAGCCTACTTTCGGAAAAATCGAAGCACTTTTTTTTCGGAAATTTTTTCGAAAATGACCAAAAAAATCATATTTCGGATTATAATTAACAAATTGAGTTGAGCTTGAGCTTTAATTTTCTAAATGCTTTTAAGAATACAGTAAAAATTTGAGCCATTTTGAAAATAAATTCTCGGAGGAGATAGATTTCAAAGTCTGAGAATGCCAAAAAACGTCGATTATTTGCCGTTCTAGAATTGTTCAGACATCGAATCAAAGAACTCTTGTGCTTTAATTTAGATATGCTATTGTTACAAGTTCTCTGAAAATTTGAGCTAGTTTGAATATATCGTCCCGGAGTAGATAGATTTTGAAGTTACGAAAGGGTCTCCTTGTAACGATACCGGAACTATCAGTGTAATCATCAAAAACAATTTCTGATGTACTGAGTCGCAAGATTAAGGATATTGATAGATCTACAAATAAGTATTTTCGGTTGTTCTCGTGAGCCCTTAGTTTTCAGTATATTTCACCGAGAAAATGTCAAATCAGAGTCGTATACCCTCTTAAAAGTTAATTAAATATTTTAGATCTTTTGACGAAACCCAGAAATCTGAGAGGTAATTATTTTTCTCTTTTTCTAGAATTCAATAAATAAAAAAAATTCAGTGTAAATACGAAACGCGCAGAAATCGACAAAAAAGTAGAAGAAAGGGTAGCAGCAGATAGAAGAAAAATAATTGTAAGTTTGAGCTGTACTTAAGTACTCTCTTGACCTTTTGGACTTTTTGGCACCTAAACATACTCACGCGACTTCTCGATTTAGCGGTTAGGTGACTTTTTTAGGACACCCTATTTGACTTCATGCTTTTTAAGAACGGAACAAGAATGCAAACGGATTTTTTCATCCAAGAGCCATATGATAACTTTTTGCTAACTAAATGGATCTACGGTTTACTAGTGATTGATTTTGAAAAGTCGGGTTTGATAGTCCAAATGTTTGTCCGAACTTTTTTGGCAATGAGTTTTTTTGAGTCGGTGTTTAGTGTACCCATTTGGGTACGCTAAGCACGCCCCGTGCTTTCCGTACCCAAATTGCTCAGAATAAAAAAAATATCTAGGTCAATTTGGGTACGGAAAGCACGGGGCGTGCTTAGCATACCCAAATTGGTCAAAATGAAAATTATTTGCGATTTGACCAATCAAACTTTAATGAAGCTGAGATAATTTGCAAACGTCATCAGGTGCTAAGCTCCAATCAGACTTCCGTGAAATTCAAGATCATAAGAGGCAAAGTTGATTTTATCATCGTGGAATCAATTCAACGATGCACTGTGATTTCGCTTAGGTCGCTTTTTTTTCGGTTGCTCCACCTAAGGGGGTATCTGTTCTGAGAGAACTAGACTAGATAGCGACAAACGGTTTTTTGCTTCTTAATCTTAACCGAATTTGAAATGCAGGATTTTTTTTTTTTCTCCGTGATTACCGGTTCACCGGTAATTCGCAAAAAAACGGTTTTTTCGGTCATTTGAGCAATTTCGAATGAACTGATTTTCCGTCACGTGATCAACCTAGGAAGCCAAAAAAAATTTTCTAACGCATATTTTTTCCAAGGTTTCACGTGGCAGAAAACTATTTGTCGCTATCTTGTCTAGTTCTCCCAGTCGAAATCATGGTGGAGCAACTGAAAAAAAAGCGACCTTAAGTGATTTCGCTTAAACACCAGACTTCTGAGAATTTTAAAATTTTTGAAAATATATTGCTTAAAATCGATAAAGCCCTTGAAAAAAAAATTCGTATCAATGTTTTGCTGACATTTGAACCTACGTATATCTCTTCTTTAGATAAGTTTCGTCCCCTGAAACTATTGAACTTCAAACAGACAAAATAAAAAAGTCAAATCAGATTTCTTTGTTTACTAAATTCTCGCTTCATTTCGATTGGTCTGCCTCCGTTTTATTGTTTTACATGACAATGCAATTTTCTAACAACTTTTTTTTATTTAGACCAAATTGACCTAAATAAAAAAAATAATGCAGATCAATTTTGGTACGGGAAAAGCACGGTGCGTTGCTTTCCGTACCCCACCTAAGCAAAGTAATAGGGAGGACAAAAAAAGTCGATTGGCCATTTGGGTACGGAAAGCACGCTCCCGTTTTTTTACTTCTAAGTACAGTGTAGTCAATTTACAATTTGAGTAGAGTACTCCCCCTTTTCTCTAGAACTTTCTAAATTTGCGGTCATTGAGGCTGCATGCTTTGTTTTGAACGATGGCTTGTTTTTAAAAAATGTGCCTTATCGCTGGCCAATCATCACGCTCACTTAACGGTAGTCTCTATGAGTCATAGACTATGACCGCAAGTTGAGAGGTTGCGAGAGAAAAACAGGATATACTGTATCTTTGAACTGCGCGCACCTTTATAACTGATATACGTATCTGCGCTGTTTTTCACCGTTTATTATTTGGCAGTAATATTTCTCCGGGACCTTGGGGTGTAAAATAAAGAAAACATTTTTGCCAAAAGATCGTTCTTTAATCATTTGCCGTTTTTTGAAATCGACTTTTCCGTTCAAGAACCGGTAAACCAGTAGGGCACAAAAAGTTTTTTCATTTGTAACAAAATCTTGGTTACAAAATTCCGTTTGTAAATGGCATGAAGTCAAAAGGGGTGTGATATAAAAAGTTACTTAACCACAAATGGAGAGGTCGTGTGCGTCCATCAAGGTGCTAAAAAAAAGTTACTATTGTAAATTACTATAAATGAAAAGATTTGTTTGTTTAGTTATAATTATAGACTATAATTTATAGCCCTGTAATCGTAAACGGAAAGGTCTCTGATTTTTTTTAATATTGAGTTTTAGGAGGAAAAACGACAATTGTTGGTCAAGAAAAGAGAGAAGGAAAAGCTGTTGGAATTACTTCAAGATAAAAAAGAACTTGCAGAATTGGTATGTTTTTTTAAATTAATAACGACTGAAAGAATTTCGCGGCCTAATTATGTAGTCGAAGTAATTTATGACTCATAACTAGGGTTGCACACGGGAGAACTAAAATCTAGAATAAACATGGACAATAATCAATAGGTGAAAAAGTATGAAAAATACGATTTTTTTTTGAAAAAATTATTTTTTTCGCCATCTTGTTGTCAAATCATGCTGTTTTAAATTTCCTTTATTTAAATTGAAGTTTCTGAAATCAAATATAAATAATTGTTTATTTTCATTACCGGGAACTCTTTCAGACTGAAGAGTAGATATTATTATGTAACGAAATCTCAAAATGTAGGTCAAAATTTGGGATTTGAAAATTTTAGCTAGAACGTGAATTTTTCTTGTTTCTCGTAGTTAATTATTTTAATTTACGATGAGATATAGTAAGATCTAGGAAACGTTCAATTTGCGATTTTAAACATTAAAACTAAAAATCCTGCCAAATTGTCCTCGCTTGATCGTCGAAAATTTTACCGTGCGCAACCCTAGTCATCAATTATGACTAATTTGAGTGAAATGTGTCAACCATTGCATAATTTTATACAGTAGATACTTTTCGATGAGATAACTACAGTTTTTAAAATATTAAAATTCTTTTAGCGTGAAATATGGGAAATAAAAGCCGTAGAACAGGCGAAATATATCAGAACTGCCTGCAAACCAGAAATTTTTTGGAAGCCAAGAATTATGGACGCCGATACTAAAGAACTGCAAAAATTATCGAAAGAAAAAACTTTAGGTAAAAATTAAAGAGCCAATATTTAAATAAAATGTATGATACATATTTTTTTATTTATCTAAAATTACCTTCGTAAATTATTTAACGACCTGACATAAACGTGTCAGAAATACAAAATTAAATCATTTTTTTCATAAGAAAAACGATTTCAAAGTCCGAATGTAAAATATCGATCAGAATTCTTGTCAGTTTCAACATTCGTGTCCGTCTGCATAAAAATTTATACTTATAATTTCAAATAAATCATTTTTTCAATTTTTTTTTAAGTTCAAAGTCCACGAATATTTTGAACCCAAATTGGACCAAATCCAATTTACTTTCTTTCATAGATTTGTACTATGATAGTTTTTTAAACAATATAGTATATTGAATATGCTTTATAAAAACATTCAGAATTATTGGATGAATCTCGTGCTAAATGGGACAAGCAACGCGATGAAATGCTTGAAGAAATTATCGAAATAAAAGAACGAAATCAGTTCAAAGACATTGACCTTCAGGCTCATGAAAAAGAAAGCCCAGCTGAAAGAAATGGATCTAAGATGTCACAACGATTAGTCATTACGAAGCACGCTAGAAATGACCAACGAATAGTAGAGCCAAAAATTGAAAATGGAAATTCAAATAGGACAATTCAAAAGGATGCCGGAGATGATGAATGTAAGTTCTTGTGAGGTTTTGTTTGTTAAAATATTGCATTCATCGGAAGCAAAAAATGACAGTAACAACGTGAGTATATCTTCGGTGGTCTTTCGAATGTTTTTGGTTAATTTGAATTGCATAAAAACGTAAGGTAGTTTTTTAACAACATCGAGATTCGGCATCATAGCGCAGAAACCATATGATGTATCAACAAACAGTTTTTTGCACCGTGTAGCCAACACATGTGATATTTAATACTTTTTGTTTTTCCAAGTCTACCGGTATTAATGTTTTAAACCGAAAGTTCAGGGGTTCGTAATCAGTGAGGCCATTTTTTTGTATATTTTTAACCGAATTGTATGTCTTCTTGATAATAATCGGACATTTATGTATACAGTCCACAACCTCTAACTGGAACACTTTACCGACCTACAAAAGGCGTTTCCAGTTAGAGGAAGTGTTCCAGTTAAAGATAACCCCTATAATTTTGCTTACAAAGCTACATTGCATATTAAAATTGCTTTATTTTTGTGGTCAAATTCGTTGGTAAATGAAGAAGTTTTGTGTATAACATAATATATTCACAAGTCAAATACAGCAGGCAGATTGTTCTCGTTTTTTTGAAAAAAAAACTTGTTATAGAAGTTTTTTTGTTTTTTTCTTTGTTACAAAATTTCTAAATCGCTAAAACCACTGTTTATTGCGTCAAAATCTGAATTTCTTCTAACACAAACATTCCTCGGAATTTGTAATTTCTTCATCGGCATAATGGGCTGTACTTAGAAATGCTGTCGGATTCTTCAACTTCTGAAATCTGTTCAGATAGCGAATTGATACGAAATATTTTTCTCAAATATTTGGAGTTCTGAACATGATTTCGAAAGATATCGAGACCAGCAATTTTCCAGAAGCAATTACCAAGTTTATCTTCAATGTTGTTAGATATCTTAGAAAATTTGATTACACAGTATTTAAATTTATGCCAACTTTAATTTTCTTTGAAATTTTTCTTCAAAAACATTCTGGCAAATTGAAGGATGTTTCGGATTTTTTCCATGAAACTGTTTTATTTGCTGTTTCTCTGTAAAATATAGATCACTTCAAAAAGCACATTTTTTACTGTTCCAGTTAGAGACAATTAGACCGACCCTAAAAAAAGTACAGTTAGAGGAAAGATGTTCCAGTTAGGGGTGATTCCAGTTAAGTTGTGGACTGTAAAGATTAACAGGAAAACGATCAAAGAAAACAATTTTTTACGATTGATTTATGAAAAAAAAAATATTCTATGTTTGCCTCAAAAACACTGGTAATTTCAAAGGTCGATTACAGGTCACCCGGGTTGCCTTGAAAAAAACATAAAGTTTCAAATATCACAAATTTTGTCGGCTACATAGATCATATCGAAGATCCTGCCTAGTGTGGTTTTTATCTTGAGCGTCATCATTTGAGCCAGTGTCCATCATTAATACCCGATTGTCGACTCAATTCAAGAATCCCGCGATTCGATTGGCCACTTTATCAAATTGATGACGCTCAAGATAAAAATCACACTAGGCAGGATCTTCGATATGGTTTCCGAGCGATGATGCCGAATGTCCGATGTTACTTTAAAAAAATATACCTAACAAAAATTCAAACTTATTTCATGATTTTAATACTTGAAAAAAACCTGATGCGAAAGATACCTTCACCAATTTTTGGCATTAAAAAACGAAAAAACACATTATTAAATTCTTATCACGTATGTGATGTTTATTACCGAGAACTCATTTGATCATTTGAAGTGACAATTTTTTTATAGTCGATTTTTTATTTTTATATTGTACAGCTAGGAATTTGACTGTACAGTCAGACATAAACCGTCAGATTTTTTGTTTTTTGGTACATTCTCCGAAAAATACAACTTTAGAATAAGGTACTACTGAAGGGTTTTACTATTTTTGGAACGTTTGTCCCGAGCTCACTAGAAGTCGTACGTTCTTCAAATTTTAAGATGAAGGAGATATTTGTTTGAAAATTTCAAAAATGTAGTAAAGGCTTTTTATATGACCGGTACAAAAACTTATTTTGGAACAACTTTATTTCATGACCTTTTCTCTTCTTTCGTTGGATTTGGTCGAAGATCGGTAGCCGATAATTTGTCGTACAGTTTTTTAATTAAAAAAACTTTCTTAAAATTTTGTAAAAATGAAATTTTGCGTTTTTTATTCAATATTACTATTAGTAATTATAAACTACCGAAGGCGCATGCCAATTTTCAAAGAAAAAAGCCTAAGGCGAGACGTTAGAAATACAAAAAAATCGTTTACTAATACATAGGGAATCAAATAAAGGGAATAACACGCCTACGTTTTTCTACAAATTCGTATCTTTTTGCCTTACACGCCTACGCATTTTTGGGGAGGACCATTCCATCAACTTGAACATAACAGTATTATTTAATTTAGTTCGGACCATTCTCTTTTTAGCAATTTAGAACAAATTGTGATAGTAACCTATTTTTTTTATTTAGGAGTTCGTATCTTAAAGAGTATATCTAGCCGACATGGAAGGGATTTTTTTAAATTCGGATTATTTTGCGGATTTTAAGGGATTTTTCCTATCACTAGTGTGTGGGCTGACTTTATCGATAACCTTGATTCGTTTCGCCTATTTTCTCAGAGCCGGCCCCAAAATTGTTAGAACAGTGCCAAGAAAAATTGACTGACCAATCAGAAAGAAAAGTTAAAATTTCACAATTAAAGGAACATTTTGTTCTAACTTTTGCCTTCCGTGCCTAGCCAAATGAAGTGTTATATTCAGGTTTGCTATTGTTGAAGCACTGTACAATTCCAAAAACATAGTGTGTTCTAATTTTGTAGTGGTTTTCCCAGGAAATCAAAACATTTGCGGAGCAAAGTAAACATTCTAGAGGCCTTGTCCCCGTCGCGCCGTTGTCCCTAATCTTATTGCGGAGTCTAATTTGTCTACTATAAATATACAAATAAATAACTTGACCGTAAAATCTAGGCTGGTATTTAATCCTTAATCAAATACGTGTGATTTTTTGATTAATATTCATTATGGATCACTTTCTAATGTAAATCTTATATTGTGAAATTTTCAACCAGCGATAAAAAATCAAGATAATAAAAAAATGAAAAATTGTTAGTTTCTAATCTGTCATAACAGAGTTTTTGGTAAAACCTTAACTTTTATATTAACTTATCATCATATATATGATGTGCATATATTAGTAGGGATTTCAGTGGGAAATTTCGATGTTGATAATGTTGCAGTTCTGAGGCATCTCTTAGCAGTCCGAATTATAACTTGTTAAACTAATCTCAGTAGGCATATAATGCTTAGTGCGTATATTCGAAAATGATGCCTAGGGTGGCCTTTCTCATCAGGCGTCATTAACTTTGAGAAAGTGACCAATAGAAATCGCTGGGACTTCTTTGAATTGAAGTCGACAACGGTTGATGTGCATTGGAACACTGGCTCAACGTTATGACGCCTTGATAAAAGGCCACCGTAGGCATCGATGTTTCGATGGGATTATAATAACAATATAACTGTTACGTATGATATATTAATATAAATTAACTGGTAAAAATAATTTTGCAATAAGCCAAAATGAAGGTTCGTTTTTTCCTGGTATTTTCTACTGGTGAAAATGCACGGTTTCACCATGGGGCGCTGGTTTTATTTAGTAACCTCACAATTTCTTGGTGAGATAGTTCGGAAACTCGTAGAACATACGATCTCTCTTTCACCTATTGGGTCATGAATATAAGTTTATCAAAACTACACGTTACACTGCAGGCAAGGTCTTTTTTTTATTCCGTTATTTAACCGGACATATAAAACATGGAAAATTCCTGGTAAAAATTATATTAAATCGTAAAAATGGTAGCTTGAAAGTTATATTATGGCAAATTTTCAGACATATCGTTGTTCCAGTGTCCGATCTATACTACCGAGAAATGTGAGGTATCTAAAAACAGACTCAGGTGAAACCGTCATTTTCACCAGTAAAATACCGAAAAAAACGAACCTCATATTGCTTACAGATAAATTGCAAATATTTTTCGTCAGTAAAAATACGAAAAAACCCATCCTGGTATTGTTCTTGCAGAATTCTGGCTCCGATCTATACGAAGATAATACTGGTGCGTTATTCTTAATTTGGTTTCGAGATCTCTCTATTTTACTCCATCTAACTATGGCTGATGAATCTTGAAAAACATCGAGAATAACGCACAGTATTATCTTCCGGATATCACTGGTGTGAAGAAATCTAAAAACAGACTTGGGCTCAGGGTTTTAAATAAAATAAATTTTAACATTTCTTCAAAGATAATTCATTTTGATATAAAATTTAAACTAAATTAAAAATTGATGCGATCAAATTTATATTTTTTTTCGTAAAATGAAGCAACGAAAAGCAATGTATGCAATTATCAAAGAAAGTGTTTAAAAGTGTTGCTGAAGGCGAGTTCCTATGGATGACATAACGGACTGGGCAATCGATAATGACAAAATCGACAAATTTTATATCACACACACATGGATTCTCAAAGAAAGAACTTAAAGCATGGGAAGGTAAGACATTCAAATTAAAGAGGTTCGAGGATGCGACTTTAGTCACTATTTTGACTTTCACTCAAAATTTTTTGACAGAACGAAACAATGGGAGAGTAAATGAAAAAATGTTTTCGCGACATGAGTTATGTCCAAACGTAGCTTTTTTTAAAACACATGTGTTCCTGTAGGAAATATTTTGAAGAACTCGAAGCTGAGACATGGTATCATCGAAACGGTTTTTTTTGTATGGTGTACCTGGACCGAAGTTCGAACAACAGATTTTTTTGAGTTTTCTCCAATTAACGCAGTTTACCGGTAGTGTCGTTCTCAACCGGTTAAATCGGTTTGCAAAGCTTTTTGAAAATTCTAGATGGCTTTGAAAAAATGATACCATAAGATTTCTGCACCCTCTTTGACCAAACGGTGAGAGATATCGGGAAACGGTTTTTATAACAATAAAGTATCTTTCCACGAGGAAACTTTGACATTAATTTTGTGACACCGACACCATTTGGTGGAGTGAATAGCACTTTTCATACGTCTGAAATATGTAAATTACCGTTTTTTGCTGATTAGTGATCAAGCCGTGCGGTCATAAATAGAAAAGACAATATTGACGGTTGAAATTTTCTTTTGCTATCGGATAAAAAAAAATACTTTTCCGATATCTCTAACCGTTTTAAATTTCAGAGGGGGCCCATTAAAAAATTACCAAGGATATTTATTCTTCAGAACCTCACTGAGTTAAGTGAGCTTCTGAAGAATAAATATGCAATAATTTAAATTGTTAGAAAGTGCTCAAAAATATCGTTGAAAACCCGTAAACCGTTAAGATGACACTATGGTTGACTCTAGTCCTAGGAAACGTAGTTCCTAGGAAAAACGCCAACAAATTCTTTCCTTTGTATCTTGGTCAGGTACACGATTCAAAAAACGCGTTTGATGCTACCATGTCTGCTTCGAGTTCTTCAAAATAATCTTTCTTGTTTCCTTTAAAAAACTACCTTTGATCCATTTTTTAGAAGGGCATGTTATTCTCGGTGAGATCGGTAGGTCATACGATCTTGTTGGTACTTTAGGGATTTATTTAAATTTATATGTTATCGTCAATGCAGAGACGTTTTTTTATTAATGATTTTTTACCGGTAATTTTGAATTTTTTTGGAAAAACGAAATCGGAAGAACCGGCTTTGCACAATTGCCAGTGAAAAGTTATACACGACCAAAAATATCAGGAAGATCGTGTGTGTAGATTCCTACTCATCTCAAACTCATTAATGATGACCTTGTTAATTTCAAAGATAGAATTCTCGAAGGGCCCGTCCTCATCCAGTTTGAAGATAATTAGAAACGGATTTTGACAAAAGCTAGACAGAAAAAGGAATCAGATTTTTTTTTTCGATTTGGTCTGCGAGACCGGTATAACGGTTAAGACATAAAATAAAAGTTTTTCGGAGTTTCACAATCCGAGATTTTTGTGGAGTTTGTGATTGAATATTTTTTCTGTCAGGAGTGATGAATTAACATCTCGACGAAATATTGGACTTCTCAAACTTTTTTAATATTTCGCGTTAATTATGAAATGTAGCTTGTGATTAGTTCTTACTACAGTAATTACTTTTAAAAAATACTCCGATCGCATAGGTTCTTCTGGAACCGCTAACTGATTGTTAAAAAGGCAGTGTCTGTATTTAGTCTGTTAAATATGAAATGATATCTTGAAATCAAGTTAACGTACGAAAGTTTGGATGAGCCAAAATGAATTGTCACAATTTCAAGTCAGAGTGTCTTTATATAAATTACCCACAAATTAAGTAATTTCTGGATTCTGTCCTATATTCCCCTTGTCCAAAAAAGAGAACCCCATACAATTATTTTAAACTCGCCAGTTTGATTGGCTAAGCATAGTCAGGGTATCAACGAAATGTTTAGTTCACTATCTAGAATTTTTTCTTTAATTTTGAGAACAAAAAATCTATTGTTTTCGAGCTATTGAAGCTGTACCGAAAAAAAGTTCGTCCAATCAAACTGCTTGCAATATTTGCACTTTTCTCAAATTGTATTTTTATTTCTTTTTTCAGGCTTAAAACAACAAACGATGAAATGATATCACAAAAAGTCTGAAGTAGATTTTTTAGGTCACGAATCCAACAGATCCACGGGTTAAATCAAAATTGTCAGAAAAATCTAAAAAGAGGAGGCCAGGAAAGGCGCAGAGAAAGAAAAAATGTTAAAAGAAGTTTATTTAACGAAAAGAAAGAAGCAGCAGAAGAAGCATTTGAAATTACTCAGCCAGATGTACCACAAAGGTAATTATTTTTGGTGTTGAAAGAAAAAAGTTTTTTTTAATTTCAATATTAAATTTGCAGTTTGATCATCAGAATGAGAACAGAAAATTGGGCAAGCATCTGATAGGCCTGATTGCCAAATTATTTTTGTTCCAAATCTCGACGTTTTTCAATCAAATAGTTTGAAACGCTTTTTTACGCCCTGGCTCTCTGATTGGGTCAAATGGCTTAATTCACAGCTTCGAGCCATGCTCATTGGCCAGATTAGGAGACCGTAGGCGTTCAAACTATTTGAATCATGTACTATTTTTTCTGTTCTCAATCTGAAGAAGGCTTGTAAAAGGATGGGATTAATAGGGATGGGGATGCATCCCCATTTAGTCCTTACTTTCCGCTAAAGCCATCCCTTTTTATCTCCCACGTTTGAAATCATCAAGGCGATTTAATAAAAGAAGAGAAAAAATATTTTATTTGGAAAAAAATACGAAATCACTTTTGTTATTTTATTTCGACGGTACTAAAGTTATCTAGGTGTCAAGAAGGAATTGAAGGTTTTGAAAACATGGACACATATGTATAAAATTAATTAAGTTATCTTCATTGTAAACTTCGGCATTTTTCTCTATTCAAATATAAAAATTAAAAAAAAATATTTTTGGTCATAAATTATTTTTTTTGGAAAAACCGGTAATTTTGATATTGTCCTATAAAACCGGAGTCGTAAAAACTAGCTAAAAAGTTATATTATGACTCATAATATAACTTTTTAAGTAGTTTTCAGATGTCGCGTTTTATAGGACAATATCAAAATTACCGGTTTTCGCCAAAAAAAATGCGAAAATTTCCTGATCATCGTATGTACCAGTTCCGACCTATCTCACTAATGTGAGGCATCTAAAAAGAACCAGACCTAATCGAACGTTAAAACTGCAATTTCATAATTGAAAATAAAAAAAAGGAAATATCACGAGATTACCGGCGTTGGTATCTGTCGATTACAAATAATTCTAAAATTGCAACTTTCATCATTTGGTAAGGTAGTTTTTTTTTAAGGCAACCCACCCATATTCAGCATAATAACTTGAATTAGTTTTGATCTCTAGATTGTGTGTGTTCAAGAAGGATCAAAGTTGCTAATATCGTTCCAGCAAACGTGACCAGGGATCTTTTGGTGGCATTGATTTTTTAAATTCTTGAGAAACTCACTTTATGTTTAAAATTTTTTGATTTCGCGCATTTTTTTTGTCGATTTACAGCCAATCGGCCGAAATTCGAAAAAGTAATTCCTTGGGTATCGTCAGACGATGTTCGCCACCTCTTGGTCTTGTTACATTCCGAAAATGATGTTTCTGATTTCCACAGAACAAGCCTTGTATCAAACGTCCAAAAAGGCCGTTTTTCGTCACATTCGACCCAATTCCTGCTCTGATGAAAAAATCGAAGAAAATACCTCCTTGACATAAAATTGAGACAATTTCCCAGATGTCCTCAAGAATTTTCTCGATATAAGGTCTAGGATCCTTGTTTCATCGAAAAAGCCAAGGGACGCGTGTTTAACCGCGGTTAACCAGTGGTTGGTGGTTTGGTACTGAATTGTAAATGTGATCCCGAGATAGAGGATAGATCTATGATTTGTGTTCCTCCAGAAATGTTTCATTGAATTGGTTAGCCGTACGGGCCTCCAAAATCACTGCCACACCCCTTAAAGTTAGGTTATAGAAAATATTTTAGAACATCTCTAAAGCGTAAAAGAATGATGAAGAAATCAAAAGCTTATCAATCTTAACAGATGATGTTGAAATGAAAGTCTGACGACGAACACCCGACAACGGAACTCAAGTTGAAGAAGAAGTGTCATCGTGCAAAAAGAAAATTCCAGAGACTCAAAAAATCACGAAATGAAAATTGGCCGCTTTAGCACAACAATAAGGTCCAATATCGATAATGAAGTAAAGAGCCTTCTAAAACAGTAAGTTATTGTAAAATGTATAATTTTAAATTTATACAGGTTGTTTTTTTAGATATTGTGAGGATTTTGCTGTCTAACTGATTTTTACTTAACCTCCTCACACCAGAGACGAGAACTTCGCCCGCACACCCGAAAGCGCTATCTAACGGCAATACTTGAGCGCTTATCACGGAAATTGGTGCAAGATATCAATATACTTATTTATCAACTGATTGAGACTAAAGGATAAAAATTCATAGTGAACAACACGTAACATTTTTGAATATTACGAAGTTCCTGTAAACCTGAATAACTGCGAGAGAAAAGAGAGGTTCACTCACCTTGTATGTTCTTGAAAACCATAATAAGTACATTTTTACATTGACATATTATAACTTTAAGTTACAAAATTTAGGAAATAAAACTTTAGCTATCTGAAAGCTGGTCTCAAGTTTGAAATATTATATCTGATCGCTTACAAAAATTCATTTATATTGCGCGCGTCCGAACAAATATTGCAGTAAAATGTGAAAACTATTGCTAATCAGCATGAAAACTCAAATCATACCACCTATGTTCTATATTTGATCGATTTGTCTTTGTCGGCCTCTATTTGGGTTAAATAGCTGCCGTTCAATTCTTTTCGAAAAAATTTTTTTTTTCATTATTTGAGTTTCATAAAATATCACTTGTTGAAAAAATTATGGTCTTCCGTATAGAGACTGCAGATAACATAAACTTATATCAAAGAATCCTCAACATTTCTAAAAACTGGCTTCCTCAGAATTTCGATATTACTGTATCGTTTACACACCAAATAATTTTTTAAAGAATTTGACGACAAATCCTAAAAAATAGGAAAAAATAACTTTCGAACGGCTCATCGTATAAATTTTCCACAATACTTTTTGAAATAAAATTTGGCAAACTCATCGACATCATATGAATTGTAGGTCTTGACGATGTTATTCTGCGCCGT
>SCLH01001767.1:60462-79064 GCA_004367855.1 Oikopleura vanhoeffeni
AAAAAGATGTCTCAATAGTTGTCCTCATTGGTGCGACCTTCTTATCGAAGTGGTAATAGGGTGTCATTTGATGCGCCAGAGAGGCTAATATGAAGAGGACTAAGAAGGGGTATCCAAAATCTGTAGTGTAGGATACCATTCCGATGATTTTTTCCGAAAAAAAAGTGAAAATATTTTTGATAAATTTTCAAATTTTTTCGAAATTTTTTCCAAAAATTTTCAAAACCTGAGATTTTAAATAACCGGAAATGACACAATAAGGTATCAAACGAAAAGAAGAGAAAAATTTAATAGTTATGACTAAAAATCAAAATTATAGAAAAAAATGATCTTCTTCCTGTTTTTCATAATAGACAAATTGTCAAGTTATTTGATGAATGAAGTCATATATATTGCCGTGAACCGAAGTAGTCATAGAATTTCAGGTGCAGGGCACTAATTTGTTAAGAAGGGTCTGAATAAAGCCACATGCCGATTTTACAAAAGAAAAAAAACAAAATGTTTAAAGCTTACGACGCGTGGTGATTTCAAAAAAAAAAAAAAATTAGAAAAAAATGGGTATTTTTCACTTTTTTCGAAATACCTTTTAGAATATTGTTTGCTCTTATTGTCAGACCGGATCGACAAGATTGATTTTAGTGCATAACAAACCACCAAGTCGGACAAGACAAGGGGACCCGAATTCGAACCACAAATGCCAAGTTCAGAGATAATTTCCGGACTGATTTAGGCTCGTCGCAAGAAACGATAATTTCAAATTAGAAGAAAGAAGCTATTTTCAATGTTGATTCGACAATATTTATTCAGTATTTTCCTGCTCTTTTGTTAACCGGATCGACAGAAGAAGTTTACTTTCTGACCCATACCCTTAATTACAGTCTAATTGGTATCACTATGAGAAGAGAATCTCTCACAAGTTTCGAGACATGGAAAGTGCTCGGACATTTCGAAAAGTAAAGAACTGTCTGCTATCAATGAAAGAATTCAAAATTTCATAGATGTGAATGAAAAACAAATATTAGAAGGTAAAAACATTTGTGGTTCACATAAATAAGTTTTTTGTTGGCTTTTGGTTCACGGCTCACACTTGTTGAAGAAAACGAGGTTATTTGCATGCAATTTCAGCTGCTTGCTCATAAAAAAACGAAAAAAATGTAGTAATATAATTGTTTTAGTTTCTCATTGAAAATTGAAAAAGTTCTTAACAAACCAGTTTTAATGGGAAATAGCCGAAAGTTGTGTTGTCTTTTTAATCTGGGTCGGGTGGATGGTACTATTAGTTTTCGGCACTTTCGTGATTACAATAGCAGACTGCAATATTCAGAATTTTTATAAAAAAAATAAATCAAAAAATAACAAAAAATTTCAATAATTTTAAATGTATGGGATTAAAAAAAATTCGAAAATTATTCTTTTTTTGATGCTTATACATGCTTGCACTTGATTACTGTTGTTCTCATCCGACGTGAGTACTCAACAGACTTATATTTTAATTTTCATTAGTTCCCCAGAATGAAACCCATGTATCAGAGAGAGCTCTAAAGAAAACTACTGTTAACAATCGGTTCCAAAACAAGGAAAAATAGCCTTTTTTAAACGAATTTGAAAAGCAACAACGTTCGCACCCAACTAAAGTTTACCCCCAAATTTCTAAAAATTGTCATGGTGTTAATGTATGGGATTCTGGTCTGTTCCAACTGAGTGTATGCAGAAAGTAAAATTCGTTTAGTGCCCATTCGAAAAAGTTCTCCGGAGAGCCAAGGTAACAAAAAAGAGTCAACAATACTTGAAAAAAATAGTCGAAAACCCATTGAAAAAATAGCTTTTTATTTTTCAAGAACCCTTTGACAATACGCCGCACAGCCGGAGCTAAGAGATCGAATCCCGAAATCTAGCTGAACCACTTAGCCCATTGTGAATATAGAATTCGGCGTCTTGTTTCGTTCCGACCGAAACTGGCATAGTATAGCCAACAAAACAATCCGTTGTCGGATTGCCGGATACACAAACAGCGCAAAATACTTCTAACATAAATTGATCCGAAAAAAAGTTGAAAAATACCATTTTTCATTTGAAATCACCGCGAGCGTAGCTTTAAACATTTAGTTGTTTTCTTTTAAACCCTCGGGCATGTGGACTTCATTCAGAACCTTGGTTTAACAAACATAACCGAGTGCACCTGCGCACTGAAATTGCCTATGACTACTCCAAGATATTCTACGGGCCCCGTTATCTGTTGGACCGGTCCTTTATATAATTTGCCCCTTTTTTTAAGACACCAAAGGATTGAAAAAGGTTTTGAAATGTCATAAACCATTTTTTACTCCAAATAACCAAGGAACATGACTGGGAGCTACTTAACCACTCGCTAATTAGATTTCTGCACCTAAGTGCTCTTGTCTTGCGCCGCCAAAACCAGACTTCATGACCCCGCCTACGATTCTACACCATGACAACCTAGGTGCGCCTCCGGACAGACATCCTTAAAATGGTGAGATATATTAAGTAACGATGTACCCTAATATATATGTAATCTTCATAAAATTAAAAAGAGCCAAAATGTCTGTACAGGATTTTGTTTATGCTAACGCGGTTAGTTTCGCAAAATTTTTTTGCCTTTAGATAGTCAAAGGGTGTGACGGGGTTAAATATTAATAGGATTATTCAGTTAGACGGCAAAGCGCCTCAAAATCTGAAATACAACCTGTAGAGTATATGGTCAAATATAATTATTCGGGTAACTTTTCGAGAGAAAAATTTTGGCATGATTTATTTTGACACCAGACACCACCTGGTGGTGTAAAAAACACTTCTTTGTACCATGACACTGGTATGTTATGTGAACATAAAAATATACTTATCCGGGTAACTTTCCATTTTACCGGTTTTTTCCGCGGATTACCGGTTAACCGTTCGAGGTCAGAAATCGAAAAACTTTTTCTGTGGTTAAAATTTGCTTGGCTACCGGAAACAAAAAACCGTTTCCGGATATCTCTTAGGTCGATTTTTTTTTAGGTGGGCCACTAATGATTTCGACTGGGAGAACTAGACAAGATAGGGAAAAATAGTTTTCCGCATGTGAAACCTTGGAAAAAAATATGCGGTAGAAAATTTTTTTGGCTTCCGAGGTTGATCACGAGACCAGAAATCAGTCATCGAAATTGCTCAAAAAGACCGAAAAAAAATAAAAATTTCTACAAATTCGGTTAAGATTCAGATGCAAAAACCGTTTGTCGCTATCTAGTCTGGTTCTCTCAGAACAGATACCCCTTAGGTAACTTTTTTTTTAGAACACCCCGACAGTTTTGTCTGTCATTATAGAACAGAACAAGATATTCGCAAACGGATTTCTGCATCCAACAGCTTATAAAAAACTCCAAGACTAAAATTGTTTGATTTTTCACCGGATGTCCGGTTTACCGGTAATTGACCAGTAAAGGTCTAAAAAGACGATTCTGAGAACACCGCACATTCTTCGAAGTCAATTTTTTGGCATGAATTACAACTTGTCGTCAGAAATGTTTTGGCAAAAATATTTTTGTCATATGACCGGTGAAATAGAGCCAATTGTACTATATATGGGGAAATTTCACCAGTTGAGAATTCCTCCTTGGTGTAATGGTTAATGCTCGAGCCNTACCGTGTTTGTACAAGTTGTAAAGATTTTCTATGACGTCATCTAAAGTGACCCCAAAATGACTCATAATGACGTCATCGATAAAATCTGATATCAGATTCGAACTCCCTGTGCCCGTATTAGTCTACAGACCGAATTTTGGCCTGATTGAAACAACTTTGAAAATTGGATCGACCGGAAATCCGCCATTACCGGTCAACCGGTCAGAACTTCAAAAAACAAAATCCACCGCGAGACGCGGAATTAAATTCTCGATCTGCCAATATATAGTCTTGTGGGGTTTCAAAATACCAGAAAGCCGTCATTTGGGCGTAGCTCCTAAAAAAAAACCACCTTAGGTGGGCCTACCGAAAAAAAAGCGACCTCAGTCATTTCATGGAAATTAGGTTTATCATTTTAATTATGAAAGTTTTATAAAAAAATATGGCCAACTAGGCTTAAAATATTCCTCAGAATACCATGTTTATGACTAAATAATGATTTAGAGAACTCTTCAGGAAATCAAATTTTATAATCTTCTGTTGCAATTCGAGGGATTTTTTCGAAAAACTCCTTAAAATCCCCAAAAAATCCGAATTTAAAAAAATCCCTTCCATAGACTCGTTAACATACGTACACCCAAAGAAAAAATTTAGGTTGCCATCACCGTTTGTTCTAAATCGCTGAAAAGAGAATGGTCTTTACTAAATTATAATCTACCAACAAAAGTCAAACCATAATACACACTGAAAAGTTTGCCCAGTTTTTTCGGACATCAACTCCTGGTTTTACAGCGGATTTACTGAGTCATCGTTAAAAATTTGAAAGAAAATTTGTATTTTTATGTATTTTATTTTTCAGCCAAAAATTTTAGAATTTTCTAGCTTTCGTTTTGTACCCATTTTGGGCCATTCCGGTCATTTGAAAATTTGTGATTATGAAAAAGTTTTCAAAAAATATTTCTTCTCATTTTTTATACTCATCGTAGTCTCTATTTTCGTCTATCTATATGACAGTCTTAATATTAAAATTAAAAATGCTATTAAAATTATTTTCGCTGTTAAATTTTCGCACCTGCTTTTTGCCCAAAGTAACTTTTTTAAGCTACCTAATTTAGAATTGTTTTTTCGGAGGATATCAGTGAATTTTTTTGGTAATTTCATCTGAATAGTAATTTGAAGTAAACTCAGTAGAATTAACGCTTCCTTATTTGAAGTTTATATATCCGTCAGTAATAAAACCGTGCAACACATTTAGTCACTTCTTCAATACATCGGCTAATCGAGATTGAGTCATTTTTACGTTTTTGATAAATTCGGAATTGTATTTCCCGTCAGTCTTTTTGATTGCCAAAGTCAGACTTCGTCGATGGATACCAGAATCAGTCGTTTCATAGCCATCGAACTAAGTTTTATAAAGCCAAATTTATTTTAAAAGCCAAATAATGACCAAAATGTAACACTTAAACAACTTGAGGCTGAAAAACTGAAACTCGGTATGACTAAGGATCAGGTCGAAATGAACTATTTTCAGTCTCATTTCAAAATAATCCAGAAAAACTTTCGTTGGAAACAACATCGAATGGATGCAGAAGCGTTTTTTATACGTATGCATATTATACGTATTTTCATTTTCAAATTTTTTATGTAGAAGTCTGTATAACTTTTTCTTTAATATTTAAATGGTTTGATAATGATAATAAAGTCGAAAACGTTTACCAAAACAAATATATTTTATTTAATAATTTTTATAACTTCAAATTAAAAATAAAATTATTTAAAGATGAACCAAAACTTACATTTGTTTGGTTAGAGTTAGGGCTTGGATCAGTCTGTGGCATATTCCGAGTGATTTTCAATTTCTTCATTGATTTTGTAACTTTTTTTACTTTTTTGGTAATTTTACCAGTCAGTGATCTTGGTGTTTTCTTGCCAGTTTTTTTAAGTGCAGCAGCAGTATATGTATTGAAATTCGAGTTAGATGTCGATTCTAATTTGTGGAACATCTCTCTATTTTCTGGCATCAATTTCATAAGTTTTCCAAAATTAATTTTTATTGATATTGATTCAGAATTTGAATCCGGTTTCCAAACTCTTTTTCTGGACTATAAACAAAAAAAATATGTAAATTGTCAATAAAGACTCACCTTATTGTTGATTATTTTGATTTTATTTATAAAACGGTCTATTTCTTCATGTTGGCCCTCGAATTTCTTCTGGAAATTTTTGAGGCGATTTATTGCGTAGCAACAATCTCCGGTGAATTTTAGGCCTGTATCGACAAATAAGTCGAAAATCTTTAAAAGGTAAATAAATCGTTTTCTTCTGATAACGGCCAAACGAGTTAACATTGCTTTGGCGTTTTTTTTTTCAGCGAAACGGTTTTTTGCACGAGTTTTTCTCAGAGATGGATCAACCGATTTCGAAAATTTCAAAAGATCGTGATAGGAAAGGTTTCGATACGCGACGGCACGAAGCGTTTTTGGCGAATCGGATATCCGATATCCCGGAAAAAACCGGTTTAATCTTAAATTGTCGGTTTCCAAGTCTTTGGATATGATATGACTATGATTTTTTACCATTCTGCTTAGAATTTTTTGAGAGAAATTTTTTGGGGTCAAATTTTGTAATATGACCCCAAAAGGTCAAATTTGAAATATGACCCGCATGGGGTCATATAACATTGCATATGAAAGAAAATCCCATGACGATTCCAAATATATAAAAATAAAAAATAATGTATGAAATATGACTCCAATATCAACAAAACAAGTTTCTAAGTATTTTTCAACAAGGGAATAAAAATTGCGAAAATTTTTTTGCGGGCGTTTCAGCCAATTTAAAAAAAAATGAAAAATAATGAAAAAAAAACACGCCTTAACATTTGTATTATNGTATGTGTGAGCGCATAAATTATGATCTCCCAAAACTGGTGGCGAGAATAGCTTGACTGAGCCTCCAAAACTGATCTATTTCTAAAATTTACTTCTTTTTTTCGCATTTATTGTCTCAGCCAAAAGCAAAATTCCGAGTATTGGATAACAAATGTTGCATATTGTTTATAGGCTTTCTCTGAAGCCGAACAAAAAAAATAATGAAAATGACGGGGTGAATAATGATCGTTGAGATTGAGTTAAGTGCAGTTCGATGTCGAAGCGATTAATTTACGGTGCGTTCTAAAGCGTACAGAGTGGTATTGTATTCAGTATTACTACCTAAATTCACAGTTCACCTCGGCGGATAGATATTCCTGTTCTCTTGTCCAAGATGCTACATAACTTTACTGGTAGCTATCTATTGGTCAATAGATCCACAAATGCACTCGCCTGGCTTTATCCAAAGAAAACTAGTCTTCGTAATCGTCTATGGTCAATCTAAAATCCGCGACACATCCCAGCCCGTTATAACAACTGTGTGGAGAGGCGGTTCATAATAAGTAAACTTAACTGCGTTTCTATGACTCTAGGATCAGTCGGAAATGAACTTTATAGTCTCTATGTCATAAATTTAAGTCCAGAAACTTCGTTGGAAACACAATGAAGATGCAAATGCGTTATTTATACGTATGCATTATCCATATTTCATTTCAAAATTTTTATTAGAAGTGTATAACTTTTTCTTATATTTAAATGTCTTATAATATATAAAGTCTAAAAACGTTTACCAAAAACAATACTATTTTAATTGAATTTTTATAATCTTAAGATTAAACAATAAATTATGTTCAAGATGAAACCAAAACTGTACCTTTGGTGGGTTAGGTTAGCGGCTGTCAGTACTGAGTGCATATTGCCGAGTGATTTTCAATTTTTCATTATTTGTAACTTCTTTATTGTACTTTTATTAGTTTTTTTACGGAAAAAATTATTTTGACTTTCTGTTTTAATTTTGCGTAAGATTTATCAAATTCGAACTTAATCCTCGAAGTTGCAGTAATCAAATTGCGAAATACATTACGGTCTCTTAATGTTTGTCTTCAGCTAATGTCCTGTGATCGATGGCAGTACTAGCACGAACAGAACTGAATATCTCCCAACTTGAAGTTATTAGTAGTTTTGAAGAATTCGACTTGATCCTCCCAAATGCCGTAGATCATTCTATATCAATGGATGTTGAGAGTGGATCCTCTGTTCTTTTTCAAATTTTTGTCCGCCAACATTGGCCAAATTTCAGTAAACATACATTCATCATAAGTTTATTCATAATATCTATGAACCCACACCCTTTTATGATTAAATATATTGCATTCAGAAAGTGAAATTATGACGTATCTCCAAACCTGCTGCCTGAGCATTATCTTCTTAGCTAGGCGATCAAATCACAATCACCGCCCAGATGTTTGTGTCTGACTATATATCAAGCATGACAACAAACTTGGATATACATCTGCTATGTTATGAACCTCAAATAAATGTCATGTCGTTAAAAAATAGTACTCACCTTATTGTTGTATGTTGATTTGATTAATAAAAGTCAAAGGTCTTCAGTCCACCCACACCTTCCATTGAACTTAAGCTCCGAGTCGAATGATAAATCCTTCTGGAATCTTTGAGCCTGAACTCGATTGGTAACAATCACGATTAATAGTTTTCCATCTCCATTACATCAAAAATCTCAAATCCCAGAAAAGATACCGGGACAACATACATTTCTAATAGACCTTATCAAATGCAATAAGTCGAAAAATGTCAGCTTATATGCCAATATTACTGTAAATAAATTCGTCGATTGCCATTCTGTATACCTATATCTGCCAAACGAGGCTTTGTAACAATTAATGTTTCCTTTTATATCTAGTTTTTTTATAGTATAAGTTATGCGAACGTAATGACACAAAAACCAGAATTTTTCAGATAATAATAAATATATTTTCCGTTAAACATGTGTAAAGTCTTAAATTGATAATATCATTTGGTGATTTGCGTCTGAACAGTGTTTATTGCGCAAAGTCTCTGCATTTTATGTTACCCGATGTCTCTTATCAAATTCTACTTAACAATGTCACTTATCGCACTTAACCGAATTTCATATAAAATCATGTATAAACTTCGGCCTTTCCAACTATTGCTTCTAAGTTAGATTTCGACTTCCAGTTTTTTAACAGTTATTCCAAACAATTTGGTCTTTTTATTTTTACTACTGTAGTCTCTTTTATTTATCACATTGAAAATTTTTTCTCTTAACTTTTTTTGGAAATATGGAATCTTCTAAAACACCGTTTAAGCTTTTTTAAGCGTTTTAAAACAAAGACAAACAAACGAATCTCTTTTTCGAGATACATCAACATGTTTTGCGGATATATGTCTGAATCGGAGAGTATCAGTCAACACTTTTTTGGATTAATCCTACTAAAGTAATTATTCGATAAGGAGTGTTTGATAAGTATAAGGCGCAGAAAAATCTCGCTCTTTATTTGGACATTTTTGCTTTCTAGATCTTATTATCCCAGAAATAATATAATTTTCAAACGGTCTCAAATTCGTACTAAGTCATAGAGCCTAATCGATTGAACCTGAGTTTTTCAAATACTGTACATAAAATATGTGAAAATCGAATAAATTTGGCATGTGAAAAACCTGTTTTTGAAAAATAATTTTTGATTGATCCATCAAATAGTTTCATCGCCTTCAGATAGAAATAATATGAAAATTCTCTACAGTGAAAAGTCCTTAAATTTACCAAAACAATATTTTTCGTGTTCAAAAACACATTTTTTTCACAAAATGTTTTAAAATCAAAAGATAAAGAAATGTAGAAAAGTTGAGCACTGTGAATTTAATAATTTACTAGTTACGAGTACGGGCGCGCTAAGTTTCGATTCAGCCACTTTTTGGTCGACTGAATTATTAAAAACATATGATATGGCCCATTAAACTATTATATTCCGAAATGACATTGATACTTTTTACATCGGAAAGCCGACATCGAAAAACGACATTTGTGGAAATATCAAAATTCTGATCTGGTAAATACTACGGTTTTTTACAGGAGATAATCCTAAAAATAAAGCTTCTTACATGAAACTATTATATTCCGACATGACATAAATACTTTTTTCATCAAAAAACGACATTTTGTGGAAATATCAAAATTTTACGATTTTAGCTCTATGATCCTTATTTAATTGAGACACCTCGGCTCGTGTTCCACCGTTGTTAACCAGTTAGTTAGAGTAAGTGGTAAAGTTATTTTTAGTGGTTGTTGGCAATGGAAAAATTTTTGTAAATACAAAATTTATATAAAGATATTATTTTATTCTACCATTTCTTTTGAACCACGACAAAATTTTTATTTTCTAGATTTTTGGTTAAAACATCTAGGCTCGTATCTCCAACAAGAATATTTATAAAATTTGGATATTTTTCACGGAAGCACCCAGTTTCAGAATCGAAGTCAATAATTGATTGAGTATATTCTTCGGACTGTTCTTCACAAAATGGGCATCGATTTTCCCAATAAAAATGCTTTTGTTGGCAATTTGTGCAAAACATATTCTCGTTTTTTCGTTGAATTATTTCCGGATTATAATTCAACTTTTTTCGTATTTTTTCAACGTCCAGCTCATTAGCTTCATAAATAGGGTACGAACCGGAAAACTTACTGACCAAACTAAAACCGTTGATAATGAAATCTTTCGCTTTCTGAGGTAAAACGCCCATTCTGAGTACAGAACAGATATAAATATCTATAATTTATGGGTTTCGGGAATACAAAAAAGTGCTCTTTAGTGCACCAAATGGAGTCGTTACTAAAGATGCCAAAAATTTTATATTGCAAAGTTACCCCGATACACGAATATAGTTTTTCGTTCAGTTATGAATGGGAGATGTTTTTATCGGTCGTGTTATAGACGAATAATCGGTGTCACTCAGATTTCAGCAGAAAACTAAAACCGGGAGCAATAATGTAACATAGTGTATATTTAAAAATTATGATCTGGTAAATACTACCGTTTTTGCAGGAGATAATCCTAAAAATGACGCTGCTTACAATATTGAAGAAAAATTCCAGCTCTTCCCAGACGATATTTTTTAGCAAATATCATGTAAAATACAGTGAATACGAATCACACATTTAAAAGTTTTTGTCGTTTTGTTAGATGGTGAAACTGGTTATTTAAAGTAAACGTGTACTATATTATATAGTCTATACTATGTATATATATATACTATAGTTAGGGTGCGCAGCGGAAACCCTACAGACTGAACTAAAACTGTTGATAAACATTTATTTGCTATCGGGGGGTAATCGCCACCGAAAAAGACGATTCCGAGCAAAACAAATTTTTCTTGGGCCATCTAGTGGTCAGAAAGTGAGGTTCAAAAACCCTCATTTTCAGCACTAATTTCTTTTTGAGCATAATAAGCTCAATTTTTTAGTTTTCTTGTGCCAAGGATCGTACTCACATAAAAATTTGCTATTTTCTGAAAAATTTTTTTTTGAAAAATAAAATGTTCAAAAATTTTTGGTCCTTTTGACAAAAAAATGCGTAGGCGGAACACTTTATAAGCTGAAAATATTTTGGTCAATACTTAAGTATTATGAATACTTAATTTTATTTTTTCATTTATGCAGAATTCACAAAGCTTTCAGATGCGCTTAGTGAGAACCATGCGGAAGACTTCGGAAAAATTGCAAACGCCGATTTGATATTTTAACCGTCATTTTCCCTGGCCAAATATGCCAAAAAACTAAAAAAAAAATTTCATTTTATTTCTTCGTAGTTTTTGTCCAGATATTTTTTTACGTTTTTCTCATCTTTTAATTTAAAACTTAGAATTTGACCGCTGCGCACCTTAACTATAGTTATATTCACCAGTGAAAATTACAAAAAACTTAAGTTATATTTTTTTCAACCGAAATTTTACTCCAGATTTTCCCGTTTAGGTAATAAATCCCCCAGTTAAAAACTTAAAATTATGTCTAGTTCGTGCCCTATTCATACATCATGAATAAAAAGTCTTTGAATTCTTTTTCCGAATCCATGTTGCGTTTTTTGAATTAAAATATAAATTTGTATCTGCTTTTCGAAACGAGATGTTCATGAGACTTTTTGAACAATCATGAATAAACTGGGCCTTATCTAGATCTTATTTCGTATTTTTTTTTTCAATTTTCGAATCTTCAGCATTATTTTCCGAACAAAAAAATCAGATTTTTAATTTTCTTACGCCTATGAGTCATAGGCTATGAGACATCTTATATTTAATTCGACATTTTAGCCAAGAAATCAACGAAAGAACTCGACAGAAAACAAAAAGAACGCGAACGACGCAAAGAAATCGAAAATGCACGAAAACGGCGCCACAAGAGTGACTCGGAGAGCGAAAGCAGCGAGGAAGAGGAAAAGGATAGCCGATCGTCACGGAAAATGAAAAAAGTCGAAATTAAAGAAGTCGTAGAAAAAGTCACTAAAGATGTTCGCCGATTTGCACCAAAAGACGAGTCAGTTGTTAAAGAAACAAATATTCTTCCAAATCCAACGAGAAGAATATCACTGAAAACGACGAAAAAAGTAGAGTTAAAGGTTGATGACACAAAGCGGTGAGAATAATTTTTAACGTAAAACCATATCTAAGACTGGGATCTCTAGGCCTCCAGTCTCGCGTTCGCTTTTGAACTAATTTTCGAAGCTCTTATTGGCCAACGTCGTCAGATCCAGTGCTCTCTTGGTCAAATGCAAAACTATATGCCTAGGGATACCAATCTTTGATATATCAAAGATATTGCTTGTATGGACAAAGTCACTATTTTCTGTACCAGTTTTTTTGATGAACGATTTCATGGACTCGTTAACTTTGCTTTCGTTAAAAAAGTTTTTTTAATGTTGAATTTCACACACAAACTAATTGGATTTTAAAGACCGAAAGCAAAAAGCCCTGAAAAAAGTTATTTTACCCGGACAAGTATTATCTTCCATATAATTGAAATAAATTGCTCTTTTATTTGAACAAAAACTTGAACGTCGGGTTAATAATCAGACAATTCGATAAAAATGAATTCAATTTTTTTTTGCTACGGCCTTATAATTAGGAAGGAACGGCCTAACAATATAATGACCGCTACCCCCTTAATGTCAGACAATTTAAAAAACGGATTGTCATTTTAAAACAATTGCTGACGTTTAAAAAAAATTATCGTACTAAAAGTAAAAATTTTTAATGGATACAATTACTGTCAAAGTTGTCTAAGCGGACAACTTTGACAGTAAATAATAATTCAAGGAATGTTAAGCGTAAAACATTTTCGCCGTTCCTACCTTACCTTATGAGGCCAGTAATAACGAATTCAGTTTTTAGAGTCGGGAAATTCTATTTTCTTAAAATCCGACTGTACTGTTATATTGAAATTTAAAATTTATTTAGTAGACGAATTGCCAAAACTTCAGAAAAATTAAATATTAGTTCTGAAACAAAAGGCAGCTCGAAAACATCGTCATCGTCGTCTGACTCGTCAAGTGAAAATGAATCGTGCAATAGGCAAGCTTTTTCATAACCATACAGTTCGTGACGGCTTTATTACATCAAATAATCTTTGGTTATTAACCCTTGGAGGCTGCAAAACCACTTAACCCCCACCTGCACGAGAGTGTTTCAGAACACACACATAGTATTTACTAAGGTTGCTGACCGCAAAAATAGCTTTTTAGATTTGAAATTAATATTTATAATTTGAAAGTTAATATTTATTGGTTTTAAATTGCAAGAGTTCAGTAATTCAAATGAAAAATATTACTCAATAGTGTTTTTTAGCCTATTTCACTACCAGGTGGTGCCGTGTGTGAAATTAATAATGCAAAAGATTTG
Source organism: Oikopleura vanhoeffeni (assembly GCA_004367855.1). Classification (NCBI taxonomy): domain Eukaryota; kingdom Metazoa; phylum Chordata; class Appendicularia; order Copelata; family Oikopleuridae; genus Oikopleura; species Oikopleura vanhoeffeni. The sequence continues at coordinate 73,884 of SCLH01001767.1, forward strand.
GCTTGAAAAACTATCCTATAAGTATATTTATACATTCATATTTGGTTCCAGTCACGAGATAAACGAATAGCTCTTATCACCACCAGTGGTGCCGAGTGTCAAAATTAATATGCCAAAGTTTTCCCCCAAAAGTCACCCAAGTTAGTATATTTTGTAGATCATTATCTTCTTCCAGTACTGTTTTAACTGCAGTAAACAAAAAATTGCATCCAATAATGCATTCCGTTTGATGAGAAATTTCTAGAACTCACCAAAATTCTTGAAATTAAAAATAAGGGGAACTATCGGGGTCTTTCCGATATTCCGCCGGCCAAAATGACATCTCCAAAAATATTTTTGGTCTCTGTGTTCTGAAACACGCTCGTGCAGTGGGGTTAGTGGTGCGACTTTAAGAGCTTATTACGGAAAAAGTAAAAGTGCTTGCAACTTTATTGTACTCTATCTCGAGATTAAGGAGTGGGCGTCGATATCTCAGCTTCACGTATAATACTTTTTGATACACCTATTTTGTAGAGAATTATCTGCCAAGTTTTTTCACTTGTAGAATTTATTTGGTTTTAGATTTTTCAAAGAAAAGTCGGTTTTTCGTGGTTGAAATTAAAGGTTAAATTAAGGGTGTCGATAATTTAGATTTCTCAGATAACTTTTTTTGATTGCCCTATTTTGTAGAGAATTTGTCACTGAGTTTTTCAAGCAGTTTCTGTATAGTTTTTAATTTTAAAAATTAAAGGGGTTTTCAGAATTTATAGTCAGGAATTTCAACAAAAACTAGAATTCACAAGTCGTTTCAAGGACTCTGGAGGACAAAAATCACCTTCCGTGAATTATGAAGCCACAAATTAAAAAAATCTAAATATTGAAAGGGTAGGTAGCTTATTTGCGCATTGCTCCCAAGAAGCTTTTGACCACTAGAGGCAAAGTTTGGAAAAAAGCTTCCATTTGATGAGTAATATTACATTCTAAATTGCAAATCATCAATAAAAGTAGAGAGATTAAATGAGATAGGCGTTTAGTGCTTGTAGGACGCCTTACTTGAAAATTCTTTTTTGAGCGTAGGTTGAAGTATCAATGACCTTGAATAGTGACTGAAACTTCTTAAGAGTTTGTACTACGTATTTGGGAAAAAAAATTAATTATTTCTGAAGCCAGTTTTCTCAAAACTTCAATTTGAGAACTGTGTTAAAAGAGCCCAATTATTCGACGCTCACTCCTTAAGACTTAAACTTTAATAGTATGTAATTCATATTTTGACTTGATTACCCTTATAAAAAAGTAACATTTACAAATTGAGCTTCAAACCTACGCAAATTCGCGTCAGAACAAAAATTTACATAAATTTTCTAAAAAGTGACTTCCTCAGAAATAACCTGCAATTCTCGGTCTTTAATCTACAGGTGTTTTTTGAAAAAATAACTTAACCTACGCAATTTATCGAAATCACTTTTAAATAAATAAAAATTTATTTAGGACAAAAATTTAAAATGCAGCAGTTTCAGAAAAATTTTTCCTAAAAAGTGAATCATTCAGAAGCAACCTGCAATTTCTGGTCTTTAATCTACAGGTGTTTTTTAAAATAGTCCGGAGCCTCCAAGGGTTAAGGGGTGCTCGATGTGAATATATAAAAATATTGGTTATTTAGTGAAGATTTTTAAAAAAATCTCAAAATTTTTCTTGAAAATTTACTTCTTTTTGAAAAATAATTGACCAAATTGATTGATTATCACGAAATTTTTGGAGAGGTGCGCCTAAGTCGTGCGAACATTTGGCTTGTATTTTCACCTCGCTAGCGCTATTTTTTAGAGCATTTTCGGTGATTTTTTTTAATGGACAAAGCGACAAGTTTTCAGGTGGACAAAACTATAAAAAATTTTTTGTCCTCTTAAACACACGACAGTAGAAATATAACTAAAAAAACTATTGGGTCAAACAACAAAATCGAAAATTTCATAAAGTATGTTTGTTTTAACACCATAATGTCGGCACTAACTTACATTAACACAACAATTCTTCAGTTTTTTAAAACAACGGCTGTACCTAGAGAAAACTTTGCTATATTTAGAGAATTTTTTTAAAGTAATGTTTGAAAGTTCTGAAAAAAATGGTCATGTTTCATAAAATTTAAAATGACCATTTTTTTCAGAACTTTTAAACAGCACTTTAAAAAAATCTCGAAATATAGCTAAGTTTTTCCAGGTACGGCCGTTGATCATCACTGATATTATATCAAAAGTCTTTAATCTGCCAAAAATCGTAAAAGTAGTTTTTGTAACGTTTACATCCAGCCTAAACATTAAATTATTTACAAGCTATATTTGCAAGCTGTCACGAACTGTTAAATATATCCAATAAACTATCATAATCTAACGTATTGTTTTCAGGACTCCTACGAAATCGGGCTGACCTTCAAAAGCCCAGCTATTCGTCTCGTAATCGTAATGAATACAGTAATTTTCCCCTATGTCACATTTTGGATGGTTGTCGGATAGAAAATTAAATTTTATAAAAACAAATATTTTAACCCCCTAGGTGCCCCTAATTGTCTCCAAAATCTAGTTTTTAAAAAGTCCTTAAAATTGGAAGTTTTTCACCATAGATTTATTTTGTTAAAACGTTTTATAGATGAACGAAAACGTGGAACTTGGAAAAGCTCGCAGGATGCGCCCTCTAGCGACGTTGATGTGTGCGCAATGCTGATTGGTCCAAAACGGTAGTACTTTATTTTACCACTTTGAAGGAGATTTCATTATAGAAATTCTATAGAGTTCATTCTAGAATGTCCTGAGAATTGTTCAGCCCTTTTTACTTGTTCCTACATCCTGACACTGTCCAGACTTTATTTTAAAACAACCACTCTTCACCATTAAAATTTTATTTTCAAATTTGTGTTTATTTAGATTGTAAGCTAGAGCTGATAATATCGAGCAATTATGACAAAAAAAGTAAGTCAAAATTTTCAAATTTTAAGAAAAAATTTATATCGCAGGCCGGAACAAGTATGCACATGTGTATTAACATTTGGCTAAATAATCAACCGAGTTCAGCACTGACTTACCGATTTTAAGTCAAGAATCTGCGAGCATACCACTTGACCTAACTTTCACTTTTTCAGCGACATATTTTCGCTCGAACCTACGCACTCGGTTTGACTTTAGGTCAAGGAGAACGCCAGGTAATGCAAGTCCGTTAGGTCAGGAATACTTCCCCTGCATTTAATTTTTTTTTTTTGCATTTATGTAATTTTAAAATTACAAAAAAAAAACCATGATAAAGAAACCTTCACTCAAAATTTCAGCGTTGCAGATTTTTTTTTAATTATCATCATGAAAGGTTTTTCGCAGATCAACTAAAGTAACTATTTCTGGTTTTATTTCCGAATATTAGAGTCTAATGGTTAGACTTTTAAGCTTTATTAAATTTTCTAGAATATCGCTATTTTCTAACTTTTCTGAAATTTTCTTAAAGATTTTATTCTCAGAGATTCGTTTGTAGTACAAACTTTGAACGTAGAATAAAAAAAGTCATTTTTATTTGGTTATGGTGAGATTATAAGCAATAAAAAATGGGTGGCAAGCAAAATGGCGTAAAAGCAAAATAGAGAAACTTTGAAGAAAAATGGCAAAAAATTCTGAAAAAATTGAATATCGCGATTTCCCCTAATCTAATGATTCAGATTGCACTTTTTTCTTCATTTTTTACTATACAAATTCTACGTAAATGTTGATGAAAAAAGCAAAATGTAGAATATTACTTTTTCGCCATTTTGCTTGTGACCCATAAAATTTACTCTCACATTATTATGAGCTCCTAATCTTCAGAAAAATTTTAGCTCGCGCAACTTCTGTATTTTTAATGTGAGGGTTAATTTTTGATCAATTATGGAAAACAAATCAAGATAATCTAGCAATAAATTTATAGGCTGATACCACGCAAGCAGTTGAGCAAGGAAGGTTTGAAAAATTTAATTAAATATTATTCGCACATACACGTAACAATAGAGTTGGTTTAAATTGAAGTGATTTGCCAGTTTGGATTTGCAAAAATGTTTTAAATTTTCTTAAAAAATGCCATGAAAAATCGTAACACAAGAATAAATATATTTGCTCTCTTACCAATTATGTCAGCAACTCATCGCATTTGTTTGAAAATCTACCCTAAGAAATCAATTTTTTTTCTAGTACAATACTAATCGGGGAAGCCGTTTTGAGCGGTGAACTTTCTCTCATTTTCTGTATTAAATAACTTACACCTACGCACCGCGCAAAACGGCTTCCACGATGACAACGACAAACGGTTTTTTTGCATCTGAATCTTAACCGAATTTGTAGTGGTAATAGCCATAAAATAGTTTTGGCCAAATTATGTTCATTTCGATGATATATCACTTTTGCAATTTCAAATATGCAACACCTTCTGAACTTCAGAACCCCTCATCATTTTTGTTTATTATTTCAAAATAAGAAGAATTAAAATTTTCATCGTTATTTGAGCTACTATTACATCACCAGGAAAAGGTGAAGATGCTAAAAGTCCTCCTTTATCGTACCGTACCCGAAGCGGGCGACTTGTGAAAGTAAAAAATCCAAAGGGAACTTCCCCGTCAAAAATTCCCGTTCGGGCAAATATAAATGCAGGAGATGCTAGAAGTGATCCAGAATATTCATCGGAGTCTGAAAATGACCAAGCTGACGAAGAAGAAATTGACCCAGCTGTAAGGCGCATTATTTTATATTTTCAAACGGTGTTAATAGTAATTCGTCGAAAAATCAGAAATTTCAATTTTCAAATATAAAGACAATGTTTTCGTCCTGGCCATCTTTTTTAGTGTCAAATTTCATCTTTAAATTCAATATTTCATGAGTTTATGTCGAAGATAAGTAAATTGAAACTGAAAAAGCTCATTTTTATCGAAATACTGCGATTGAGGCAAAAATTTTCTAGATTTAGCTAGATACAACCAAGATTTTTCTGTTTTCATATCAAAATTTGACAATGAAAACAATGGGTCAAAATAATTTCTGGAAAGATTTGTCTTTATGTTTCAAAAATTGTAATTTTTGATTTTTCGACGAAATACTATTTACCCTTTAACCCTCCGAGGCATGGAGCCTTTTTTCAAAAACAGCTGTAAATTAAAGACCAGAAATTGCAGGTTGCTTCTGAATGATTCACTTTATAGGAAAA
>SCLH01001767.1:79069-93176 GCA_004367855.1 Oikopleura vanhoeffeni
TTTCGAAAAACACCTGTAGATTGAAGACCGAAAATTGCAGGTTATTTCTGAAAAAGCCACTTTTTCGAAAATTTAATTCTTAATATTTTCCATTATTAATTTTTGTTCTGACGCCTCCCATTTCCTCAAAAAATGAATTGCGTAGGTTGAAGCACAGTGAATTACATACTATTAAAGTTTAAGTCTTTCCTTAATCTCGAGGACTTCTTCTGAAATACACAAACATAGAATAAATTGATAACAAAAAAGAAGAATAAAGTTGCAAGCACTTTTACTTTTTCCGTAATAAGCGCTCAAAAAATAGCCTTTCAAAAGGCTATATGCCTCGGAGGGTTAAAGGGGTTGTCAGCGAAACGCCATGGCGCGCCACAAAGTTCTTATTTTAAAATTTTCAGTTTAAAAAATTGTCAGATTTCTGCTTTAGCATCCGCGATGTTATCTGTCTGATTTCAGATTCAAATTTTTCTAAAAAATGCCTTTAGGCCAAATCGCGGTCGAAACGAATATTTTTTTACTGACAATTATTAAGTTTTTACCTGCTCGAAGTTTGCTGCCAGCTCATTTAAAAGCATGAAATTCAGTTAGACTAAATCGCCGGGAGCCCTTTTAATCTGAAAAAACTCGTTTTCACGGTTTCAAGTATTCTCGCGGAGATTTAATATTCAATTATTTTTTGATTCAAAAACATCTTAATTTAGGGATGAATAATTTTGTATCAAAACCATAAATACTTCACGCACTACTTGAAGTAAATAAGGGCAGTTATTTTTTTAGATCCTACGATAATATTAAAAAATTGTTAGTGCTTCTTTGGTAGGGGAAATTTTTAGGGGGTTGTATTCGAGTCCTATTTTTATTTTAAATTGCTAATAGCAATTTGCTATATTTTGTTTATCGGGTACGCTGGTCTATATTTGCTATTTTTTTAGCTTAAAAATAGTAATTGTATAACGTTATTTTTTTTGTAATAATATTTTTCAGTAATTTTTCAAATATTGATGTCAAAATTGAAACTTTTAAATTCGAAGCCGGATTGTACATATATCGTCATCAGCACATACGATATTTTAAAACTTTATGTTCAAAAATTTATATTGCCTATCGCACCACAGAACCGGTTTTATTTCCGAATTTTTACCTGAAATAAACCAGTTGAATACCAAAATCGAAATAACCGGCTTTTTGGTGCAATATATCTCTAGTTTGATATAGAGGCCTGTTAATTGCAACAGACATTTGCAATTATAAAGTTTGGTAAAATTCCGTTTTGCACGTGGTAGTAAGGGACATTGTCAACGTCACATTGAGCACGTATTTTATTGTACGTGATTTCGAATCCGGATGTTTAAAATCCAAATATTGACTTTTCAGCCATGAATTGATGTTAGAACTAGGATAGTTTTAAACAAGATTGATTTCTTATAATTAGCGTGGGCAGTTCACCATGGAATTTTTTTCTTAATTCTTCATAAAAAAATCTTGAAAGGGATCCGCCTGCTGGGCACGTCAAGCTCCTTATATTGAAAAGGAAAATTTTATGGTGTTGCGTGGCACTGCATATAAAGCTATCTATTTAAACACAAAAGATCGATAAAAAAGCCCCCGCCTCTGATTGGCTCGTATGCTTTTCGCGCTTTTTTCAATCTGGATAAACGGCCTTTAGCGCTACACCGCGCTCAAATTACCCAAGACTAAACACTACCCAAGTTAGACCTACTACACATTACTACGCCTTCATTTGTTGAAAAACAAAACATTAAATTTTTTCTGACGAATTTTGAGATTTGGTTAGGAATTTTTTCTTAATTTTCTGAGAGATTATTATTCGGCATGCCAGCCGTTCGAAAATCGACCCGAAACGCGATTAAAACTGTAAGTTTTTATAAATAAAACAGGAAATATATGTCTGTTGGTGCTTTAATAATCGGAAATTTAATTTGTCTCGGTCGCCAACCGGTAAACCAGATTCAAAACCGGTAATTTCTAAGTTAAGAAAAGTTCCTTTGGCTTTTGTCCAATCAACTCGGGCGCAGCGACGTTTGTCGCAAACTATTAGTCATATTTTCCTATCATTTTTATGGGACAGCCAATCAGAGTGCAAAAATTTCAAACTCTAGAACTTATGTAAAAATGAAGGCCAGGCCATAAAAGTTCATTTGGCAGATACACTCATGAGAATGTACGATTTTTGTTAAGGTTAGAAGACCTTAATAACATTTGAACCATGTTGTTAAGGATGTTTTTTTTTATATATGCACCTATTTTCCCCTCTGTTTTTTTCTAACGAAACCTCCTGCAATATAATTAAAATGCTCAAACTATCAAGTTCTAGTGATCTCAGAACCACGAGAAATATTTCATTTGATCAAAAATTTTATGATTAAGTTAATTCAAATCTGATACAGGGGCGGCCCAATATCGCCGAAATTTTTTGGTAAACAAGTTTATATGGGGACAGAAATAAAGTTATTCGTTCAAAAATGGAAAACCTATAGACTTTCGAAATGACGTCATAATGTGAAAACCTTTTCAATTTTATAAGGAGCTTATAAATTGATTTCAATAATGTAAATCACAAAAAGGCGTAGAATTGACTACTCCATCGAACAAAAAAGTAGATTTGGGAAATTCAATTAAAAAAAATGACGTGATTCATGACGTACTCAAAGTATTTTGTGATAAAAACCCCCAAAAGCCCCCGCAATTCGGTGATATTGGCACTTTCGGCGATATAGGCACTGGAAGTATTTCATCTAAAAATAGTGAAATTACGTAGGTTTTTTCGGCGATACGGGCCCCTGTTAAATATTATTATTGCAGATAAAAATTGACGCGTTTGCTGTTTTTTAAACATTTACCCGATATACTGAAATCTGGGAAATATTCAGCTGATATTTTTGAAATAAATAGGCAAGTGTTTTTTTGCAACTATATCCTTGTCTATTTTCGCTTGATACATGAATTGTTGCAGTTTACATGCATCATGAACATTCCTGACATTTAAAACATGCATGACATTTATTCAATTATTCAAAACTGATTTATCGAGGAGAATTTCCCTAATTTTTTAATTCTAGAAAGCTGAACAAAATGAAGCAGAAGTTTCGGCTCTTACAAACGACCAACTCAAAGAGAGATTACTATCGCTTGGCATTCAAATTGGACCCATTGTCGGTGAGTTTTTGAGCATAATTTTGAATTTTTCCAAGTCTTTTTTTTTATTCTGCGTATATTTTTATTTCTTTATTCAGAGAGTACAAGAAAAGTTTACGAAAAGAAATTGGTAAAATTGATGAACAACACAGTAATTGAATACTCTACAGATGAAGAAGGTATAAACTCATTTATAATTATATTATAGGGTCAATTTAAAAATTGTTGTTATTTCGACATTTTTTATCTAGTCATTTTCATGAATGAGAAACAAGAAAATATTTCTATGCAGAAATAGGTCTGGTTCTAAAGCATTTAAGCCATATCTATTTCGGTACTTGCTGGGCCCTTTTAGCCAAAATTTTATATAATTCGGCTTTCGGAAACGATTCTTCCGATTGAGTTTTTCGATAATTTGTTGCGTAAATCTGAAATTTATCATTATGGTTAAAAGAAACATACAAAATTTGACTGACTCTTTGAAATGCATTATAATTGCCCCCAAAACGATCCCTAAGACAAAATTTTACTTTTTCGAATGAATTAAGTGACAATGAACAAGTTTGCATTTGGTTGAAAATATTCAATCCAAATATCAACTTCATATGAATCAAAAATCAGGTTCTAGTTCAGAGTCTACTTGTGTAACCAATAAATAAAAAAGTTGTTCCATAACAGAAATAAATTCTTACGCTTCCTTGTCATTATTACCATGAAAAATATGCTGACTTGCAACAGGGCGCTCAATTGTTCTAATATGTTGATCAAGTTTTTTAGGTTCACTTTTAATCACAGCCGGTAAAATAACTTGGGGATCAGACAACATTTTTTGTAATTTTTCATTTGCCTGTTTAACGGTTTCTAAGTAAACTGGTTTACTTTCTTCAGTGCAATCTTTTAACATTTTCAAATAACCACAATGTCTTATAAGTTTAAATAAAAAAAATCACAAATATTTCAGCACAAAAAAACCGAAATGAAGATTAAGTTTAACAGTTATAATTCTGGCAAGTCCTAAGCTGATCTTAAAAATATCTTTTTGTTTTATAATATTTGTAAACCTTTTTATTTCTTAGCAAATATCGAAATCCAAACTAAAAAAAATCCAAAGTTAACTCCTAATTTGTATTTTATAAATGAAAAAATTAAAATATCTAAATTCGATACTTAATGGCAGTTCCAAAATCTGGTACAACTGTGAGCTCCGAGGCTCTACATGAATTGTGCGTGGGCGAAGCTGCTAATAAAATATCAGAAAAATAAGATAGTATTTTTATTTGGTTCTTTTTCTAGTGATCAAAAGTGAATGGCCCGAAAACTGTATTCGCGTTTTCGGGAAAATAATAATTAGGGCTCAAAACTGCCTAGGGAGTTCACAGATAGCTCAAACTGAGCACAAATATCTAGTGACTAATAAAATAAATAAAAAAGGTCCGAATCGGATCATTTTTTGAGATTACAGGAATTGTTTAATTATCAGTTTTTGTTTAAAAATTGTAAACCTGATTCGGACCATTTTTTTATATTATTTTCTTTTTATCTTTGTGCTCAGTTTAAGCTATCTAACAACTCAATCGTGAGTCGTTTTCAAAAGCCGAATTATATAAAAATTTTGGGTAAAAAAATGGCTAAAAACGCCCAGCAAGTGCAGTAATAGATATATATTTTTCGTTCTTTGATGGAACTACTGAATTGACTCTGGCGCTTCAGAGAAATGCAAATGTAAAAGTTGTCTAATCAAAAAATATCTTTATTTTGATAATGAAAACAGCTGTTTTGAGAGAAATAGTACGAAATCGACAGTAAAAAGAATGCTCAATTTGTTCTTTCAGATAACTTGTAAACCGATAGGGAACGGTTTGACTCCGTTATTTGACCTAGTTAACAAATAGTGACCCTCTGAAAACAGGATTTTGCGATGACGAAAACCCTCTTTATTACAAAAAAATAGTAGACAATTTTATTTTTTTCCGTTTTTATGCAATTTGGAATTTATAAAGATATCCAATTTTTATTATAATTTAGAACCTGTTGGTGCTATTGCCGAACAGCCCACAGAGGAAGAAAAACCAGCCGTCCAGCAAGTTCGAAAAACTCGCAGGAAAAAAGAAGATGATGTCAAAGACAAATATTCTGATGACGAGTAAGTTATTTTTTTTAAGAAAAAAGAGCCTTTTTTACGAAAATTTGCAATGATTTTTCACAGCAATTTACATTTTCACATTGAAATGAAATTCTAATTTTATTGAAATTATGTTTCATAAACATTTATATTATTTCGAACAAAACTTCACAAATAGGATTTTTTTAGTTTAAATCGCGTTCTTAAAAAATATTTCAAGTTCATTCAAGTGATATATTAAACGTGTTGTGGGTGTAAAATGTTGAAAATTGTTTACAAGCTATTTAAAATTGGGTTATTTCTGGTGTGCGAATTCTAGAGTGGTATTTTTTAAATGCTGACATGCCATAGCACATGTATTACTCTGATGTGAGTTCGATAACGTCATAATAAAAATACAATTTATGGGAGGGGGTTAATTTATCAAACACTTTTGTTATTTTATACTTTTGCGATTTAAAAACATTGTAAGATAACTTTCTCAAATTTATTGATATGAATGGAGAAAAAAGGACCCTCAAAATAGTTACTTCAAACGGTCAGACATGCGTTCTGGAACTATATTTTCTAAACAATTATTTAGGGAGGAAATGCCTGTCGTTACAAATACATCATCTCGACGAAGAAGTACCCGAGTAGCTGCTAAGAAAATTGCTGAAGTTCCTGCTGAAGAGCCCATTAAAGAAGAATCAGCTGAAGAAGCAGGTATAAATTAACGTTTCCCAAGTGAAGGTATCTTTAGCATAGGTTTTTATAATTGAATTAAAAAAGCAGACAAATTTCAATTGTCGTTTTCCATGCTGAAGATACGTCCTCGCTCCCTAACTGGTACAAGTTTTTGGGGGTGGTCAATGTGTCTCTTACTAGTACCGAGCAGAAAATGTGAAATGGTACAACTTTTTTGAGGTGTTTTTTGAACTTTTGATTACATTTATAAAAGCCGCAAAAAGCAGAATAGCAGAGAAAACTTTCAAAACGTGCTTTTTATTTCTTTACATAGATTTCCTCACATTATTATGGTTTTTGAAATATCAAAAGAGTAAAAGTTGAAATCTTTTTTTATTTTTAGATTCTAAATCAAAGCAAACTCCATTTTCATGTGTTAACGGTTCTGGGCCTATCTCATAATTAGGGGGGGGATTCTGCAAGTGCGAGGGTTAAAGAGCCAAAAAGGGTTTAACAATATTTATTATGCATCACAGGCAGCGGCTAAAATAGGAATGCCACGAAAACAGAGAACTGTTTTCGGGCCGAAAGTATAATCATGATACAAGCAGCGAAATAGGACTTAAATAACAACTAGGGTGTCCACCATGGTAACACATGTTTTCACAAAAAAATGATATAAAACTGTTTACTTTATTTTATGGAGTGAGGACTATTCTAGTTAAGATTGAAATGATATTTCCACCAGTAGCCTATCATTCTAATTTTTTAATACAAATTTTCAGCTGAAGTTTCGGCGGAACAAGTTGTTGAAAATGGAAATGGTGACGCTTCTCCTGTCGCTGAAAAGGTTGAAGTTCCCGAAACTTTTATCGAACAAACTGACGAAATCTCATCTGAAGAAATCACTCAAGAAAAAGATGAAGTAGTAGTAGAAGAAGACGTACCTCAAATTGTCGCGACAACTGCCAGACCTATCCCATATCACACCATTGTAAGTTTTTTTTTAATTTCATCATAATTTAGTAATAATAATTTTCAAACATAATTTTTAAGGGGGTTGTAGGTGTGAAAGCCGTGAACTTTGATTTTTTCGGTACCATTTATCGTCACAGCGTAAAAATTTCAGTTTACTTAAGTAAGTGTCCGTTTTTTTGGTATTTTTTAAGGGCGCAACCCGTCTCATGACGATTGCGGGAAAACCATAGATGATATCGGAACGTAATTTTTCGGTAGGTTCGAATCTCGGTGGGCCCCAATTTTTTTTCTTAAAATCAGCTGAAAGTTTTTTTTTTCTTATATCACGATTGTCTACACATTCACTTGCACTATATTTTCGATGAACTCTTGGAAAAAAAAACGAGTTTTTATTTTATTTTCTCAGATTTTATACTGAAAATGGCTATATCGAAAATTATACCTTGGTAGGTGTAGATAGTTCCGCCCTATCTTTTAACTAGGGCGGAAGTGTTTACCCTACCAAGGTATAATTTTCGATATAATAAATATCCGGTTAACCAGGATACCAATTTCCGAAAAATATCTCCATTGAGCTTTTATTTGTTGGCAGTTGAATGCAAAAAAACGTTTCTCGATGTCATTTATGGTTTTCCCGTAATAGTCATGAGGAGGCCTTTAAAAAAACTACCTTTGAGATATTATTTTTATTACAGTAGAGGTCCTTCAATGTAAATTCCAAGTTCATAGTATCTCTTTGAGAATACTATCAAAAGAAACCTTGAGGTCAACTTTCTGATGAGCGTATAAGCATTAAAGTTACGTTGGGTGTCATAAAAAATAAATATCAAAAACAAAAACGAGCATTTAAAAAACAAATTTTACGCTGTGTTATTCTGACAAAAATAAAATAAATCGCATGTGTACTCAAGCCACAAATGGTACCAAAAAAAGTTCACGGCTCTTACACCTACAACCGTAAATTTTTTTTTAATTATTCATTGAAGTCGCAAATTATCTGGTAATAATCCAATTTTCAGGCGGTTACAATAATCATGTCGATTCTCATCGCGATCATTTGGAAGCAGCGTGATCAGCATGCAATTGTTCTAGAATATGCTTTTAAATGGTTTGTTGCTCAATACACCAATCTCTACGACTCTCTAATGCCCGACGTCGAACAACTACCCCCATTAGAACAACCAGCAGAAACGGCGTAAACGAAAAAAAACTGCCAGTTTAATTTTATATAAAAAAAAAGTTACAAAAAAAATATTCCCACAATTTATATTTTTGCTTTAGCAAAGGGGGTACGTGAATTAATGACAACCATTTTTTTAATTATATTTTCGGAATATAATTCTTGAATCGAGGATCATTTTATGTTGTGATAGTTCCATTTCCAGGGTTACTCCTGGACAGTAAGCTGTCCAGTATATATGAGATACTCAAAGAGTGTCTGAAATAGTCCAGGTGGACGCTGAAATTTCGTACAACAAACCCTTATAACAGATGAATAGAAATATTTTAAGGCACATTTTTTCAAAAATTTTATAGGAATTTAAAAAATGTAAAATGACCCGTTCAGTATCTTTTTTCAGATGGGTAAATTTACAGATTTTTTATTAAATTATCAGAATTTGACTTGAAATGGAGTCTTTTTACATGCAATGGAAAAATATTGTATTATTTTCTTTTGCAAACATTAACTTAAAATACAACTTACAGTTTCTTTAGAAATTTTACTTATAGATATTTTGCTATTCATCTTCATAATACAGCATTTCTCATTTAACGAAAGTTTATCCAATTTGTATACCCTAAATTTTGCAAGATGATAACCTTACATTTTTCAGTTTCTCTGTACCTTGGTACGGTTTACCGTATGGTACGACTCGGTTTTAGTTATTTATTTAAGTTGTTTCTAAATACAAAGTAAAAGTTGTAACTATCTAACTTTTCGAGCTTCCGTCACTGGCGATTTTTTTGAAAAGAAAAATATAAATTTTCCCTGGGTACCTCATACACAAATCTAATCCCTTTGTTTTTTTTGTAAAACTGGGACCCGATTTATTCGAAATCGTTATTAAAAATTGTTATTTAAAATTGCCTCCTTTTTGTGTGAATTTCTTGGCTGTTTTTAACCCCTAGCCCCCAAATACCCCCTCTTTGCCGCGTATTTTGTCAATGTTGCAAATTTTGTCCATTCTATTTTGCATAAATAAACCAAAAAAATATAAGCTGTCTGTCTGTTTGTTTAATCAAAAAGCATCTTTAGCAAAATCGAACTAACCACAGTAATTATAGCGGAAGTTTTAGTTCAAGTTATTATCAGGTAAAGTTTGTGGCTGAAGTAATTTTGGCGGCGTTATCTTTAGCATATTTTATCATAAATTGCATACAAAACAGAAAAAATTTCTGCCCAAACAAATTATTTAACATTCGTACGACCTTAGAAAAATAATAACCTAAGTTCCAAATGAAATTGCGTTTTTTAGACAAGTTTAAAATTTTAAAAAACATGCTTCAAATTCGTCATAAAATTTTATCGTTCCCCCAGATAAATAACAAAAAAATTTGGACTGGATAAAATGCAGGATTTACGAAATTACTATGAGTGAGTTACGTTTTACCCGGGATTCCGCACAGTTCGCTGAAGCTTAAAAATATTGAGTGGAAAAAGTGGGTTTTATTTGAAATAAACCAGGTCTTTCTGACATAATTTTATTCCAAAAAAATAGGGTTTGATGGAGTAATCTTGCTGTCCATATTAATTTGAAAAAAATAGTATTTGACTCATAATTTATAACTCAAAAATGATTTTTTTACGTTTTACTTACAAAATTCAAAAATGGTTCAAATATATCTTCGGGTATATTTTTTAATACCATAGGTTTATTATGTAGATGATAACTTGAATTAAAATTCCTGGGCTTAAAATCAAATGGCTGAAGTTTGCCTTATTTTTTTGCTACTGTATATTTTGCGATTTATTTACGAATTTTGTAACTGAAATTCGTTCATGTACCGATCCAATTACTTATGTTTCGATATATTTTCTCATTATTTAGTAATCTCTTGATATAAGTTTTATATCATCGGAAGAAAATTTGCTTTACCAACGAAGAAAAATTCAATCAAAAGCTTTTTTTATAAATTCGATTTTTCGAATCAGAAAGATAGAGTAGGTTCACAAAATTCTTGTGATCGATTACATCAATAATCCGCTTTTAATCTAGAGTAGTTTAGCTTTTGTAACTGACTGCTCGATTTTTTATGTGAAGAGATTAAAATGGTGTTAAATTAATTTAGAGCCGCCCGATTTTTCTTCCAAACCCTCATTGAAAAAGTAGTACCAGTTTGAAAATAAATTTCATCAAGTTAAAATCAATTTTAGTTTGGTTGGATGTCAAAAATAAGACCAAAAGAAAAGACAACCGATTTTTTTTCACCACCGATTTTCGACCCATTACAAGTCCACATTTTTATGGTTAAAATTTTTGTCTCATAATCTGAATAAATTTTTCTTTGATATTTATGTTGATGTTTCTTGTTATAAAATATAGTTTCAAATCCTTCGCTAGAGTTTTTCACTGAAACCTTAATTATCGGGTAAAATTAATAAATGAAACAAAAGTTGCATACTGTTAAGACTTTGGAAGTGGCGGCCTAATATTATTTGATACAATTAATATATGTTTTATTCCTGAAGTTAAATTTTTATCCAAGGGGGTTGTATAGACTGTTTTTTAGTGTCGGGATAATTTTTTGTAACAGGACTAGCGCAAGAGAGCAAAATATTTCCTCATTACGAAATACTTAAATACATGTACATGTACTTAAAGAAATTTGGATTTTTTTTCGATGATGTCAAAAATGCAAATTTTAAGGCGATATCTGTTCTATATCAAAATATACCCCCTATACAATCCCCTTAAAATGCTTATCAATGAGTTCAATTCCTTTAATTTTGCTTTCAACATTTCCTTTAATTATTACAAGTCCAAACTCCAAAAACTAAATCGCCAAAATAACGTCCAATGGTGCAGACTAACGCTTTTTAAAACCGATAACAATTGTGGTTATCAGTGCATTTTTGTATGGACTATTATTTCAGTGGTAAAGTGAAAAGTTACGTAACGGCTCAGATTTGAACATTTTTAAGCCGACTACAGTTTTTAATTGAAAAACTCAGAAGAATTTTCCAGCGCTAACAATTTCACCATGTCGTTCTCCAAGAATGGGTGTAAAAACTTACACTCATAATTCTGAGCATTTTGAGTTGAGCTTTTTACTTTCAAAAACATGCTTTGTAACATAGTGAACTTTTAATTGATTTACCGCTTGGCTTGCCCCATGGTCTTCTTCAAATTGAATTATTTTCTAAGAGAGGTTGACAAGGCTAACTTTTGCGGAAAAATTACATTATAAAACCCAAGAACTCCCAACAAATTCAATTTTAGTTTTGAGCACCCCATAATTATAGTGGTAATATATATTGTCATACAATTATTAAATCTGACAATCCCTTTTCATTCTAACTCATGAAAACTTTTTAGAAAATACTTAGGTAATTTTTTTTAGGTGGGCCACCCCTTCTCATGACGATTACGGGAAAACCATAGGCGATATCAGGAAACGGTCTTTTGCATTCAACTGCCAACTAAAAAAGCTCAATGGAGAATTTTCTCTTTTTCATAAGACTACCGTAATCGGAGTTATATTATATAGGTATTTTCAGTATAAAATTTGAGAAAAAAATCGAAACTCGTTTTTTTCTACAGGAATTCACCAAAAATATAGTTCAAGCAGTAAATGAGTAGACAATCGTGATATAGTAATGAACAAAAATAAAATTTAACTTTCCGGCTGATTTGAGAAAAAAATTTTGGGCCCACCGAGATTCGAACCTACCAAAAAATTACATTCCGGTTTATATCGATGAACGGATGTCAAATCAAATTAATAAAATTCTCCATTGAGCTTTTTTAGTTGCAGTTGATGCAAACCATATTCATCTATATTTTTCCCACAATCGTCATGAGAAGGGGTGGCCCACCTAAAAAAAAAATTATCTTAGGGAGTTAATTTCTGACTTAATGTTTGCGTTTACATGAAAAATTATCTGTTCAAATTCTGCAGGCATATATTAATAAAATATCTCAAAAACTGGAATCTTCCGTTATTTTTTTTCAAAATTCTGGCCAAAACAACTTTAAACCCTTATTACCGCATTAACCCTGTTGCTTTAGCCATTATTTGATCACTTATTTTGCTTGAAAATTAAAGAACCCCGCTTACTTGAAATATATTTTGCCTTAACCCACTGAAAGTATTTAACTCATGAAGAACTTAATTTTTGTCGTTTTTTTGCATTAAAAAAATACAGTTGAAATAAACAGCATTTAAAAAAATCTTGTCTCGATTATTTATTCATATTGAGGGTTTATTAGCCAAAACCGTTTTTGCATCGTTCACAGTTTGCAAATCAATATACAGGTCTACCATATGTTATTATTGTTACAGCCTGTAGCTTACAGGTAAAAAATCGAGTGCAAAACATATTTAATAATATGAAATATTGTAACTAATTTACAAATTACATCAGCCTACACTAGATACAGTAGTATGACTTTAAACGGCCAGGCAGAAGTCTTTGGCAGAAATTTAAACCTCCATTTTAACCGATAAAAACCGATTTTTTGTAAATAAAAGTTATTTTCTAACATTTCCACAACAAATTTCACCTGCGTGGCTGTCTCTTTAAGGGGGTGCCATAAACCCAGCAGACTGGAGTCGTTATAACTTACTAAAATAATAAGTCAGTATATTTTTTTATGCTTATTATAGTTAGCTGAACCGATATAAATATGTTTTAGCTTGATAAAATTATTTTTATTCATTTTAGGAAAGATTTGAGTTCGAGTTTTCATTTTTGAAATCGTAAAAATTTCAAAAAAATTCAAACTATTATGAAAATTTTCCGCATTTTTTGTCCAAAATTTTTTTTGTTTTGTTTATTTAAATTTGTGGGTAAAAACCGAAAAAATAGCCACTTTAACTTTTTTCAGAAACGCCTACATATTTTCTGACAGCCGTTTGAAANTTATAATGACTAACAACTTTTGTTTCAAACCAGAATCTAGAGTGAATTGGGCCCATGGAATATAAAAATGATATTAAAATTATCCCAAAACGTCGCAAGGTGGTGCTAAAGAGTCAAAAATTTGAGTCTTACGGGTGGATTTTGATAACGATAAGAGCTCTTTGAAAAACATTTTGTCGAATTGAATTTTTTTTGACCATATTCTTAAGCACGACGAAAACCCCCGAATCAGCTAAAAAAATTATCAAAACAATTCAATTTTGGATCAAATTTCAATTTCGAAAAAAAAACAGGAATCTTGTTGTCACGTTTCCGGACTCATGTGACATACAAAAACTTCAATTATTGATTCAACGTGATCGCCGTAAGTTTCTACAGCACAAGTTTTATTATTTAATTGAAATTGGTCTCCAGAGTCTCACAGGACCTGTCAGTTGATTTCCTCTAGGGTCAAAATTTTGAATACTAAGAAATGCAAAATTTCATCAAAAACATTTATTAGAACATCGACCCCAATGATCACAAAAATGACCTCAAAAAATTCGAAAAATTTTCACAGGTGGTGATAGAGAGCAAAAACAGTTAATCTTGAATTTGAAATCATGCTCTTAAATGCTGAATTTGATCTAAACTACGACAAAACTTAATCACAAAACCTTTTTTTCTATAAATTATCCGAAAATGTTGTTAGAACGCAAAATCACCGAATGATAAACTTTAGAGAAGGTGAAAAACCGAAAAACGTTCGGCAATTTAGAGGCAAGACTTGATCAAAATTTAACTTATGAAATATTGATTAAAAAGATTGAACGATTTCACATTGTTCAAATACATAGGGAATAAGATAAGGAAAATAACACGCCAACGTTTTTCTACAAATTCGTATTTTTTTGCCTTACACGCCTACGCATTTTTGAGGAGGACCATTCTCTCAACTTGAACAGGATATTACCGAATCCTTCATTTTTTCACAAATTTGAATTAAAAACATAAAAGTCCATTTAATCGGCCTCCGGCCGATTTGGGGCCCATTTTTAACAAATTTTAATTGAAAACATAAGACTCCCTTTAATCGGCCTCCGGCCGATTTGGGGCTCATTTTT
>SCLH01001768.1:13093-28833 GCA_004367855.1 Oikopleura vanhoeffeni
CACCATGAGATTTCTTGGGCCAACTTTAGTCATAACCGATATTAATGTATCATAAATTAATTCTATAAAGGGCTCAAAAAAAATCGACAACCACCCCCTTAAATTATAACACATCAGACAATTTAATTATAAAGTTAAAGTGGTTAAATGCCCTTATTATGGGACCTTTCAAATATTTAGGACCACTCATTTAAAAAGCTGAACCAATATTCAGCTTCTCCCGATTATGGTTATGTAAGCAGCCACATTCGTATGGTGCCTGAGGCACCGTGCCTCACAAACTTATGAATTAACTATTGTGCAATCGGGGTGTAACTGTGAATTTACAACAGGTTTTAATGCTACAAATAGGCTTTCAGATTTGTACCGAATCTAGAAATTTTAAGTACCCATCTTTTTGTTGTTAACTTTTTTGTTTGTAACTTTTTGTTATTAACTTTTAATATATACGTATGAAAAAAAATCTCGACATTCTACACATCATAAAATTATTGTCAATATTTTTATTCTCGTTAGTAACAAGTCGTTACTAATGAAAAAATTGTAATTTTCGATGGGTGTTGTTAACTTTCGGAAAACATTTTACAAAGT
Organism: Oikopleura vanhoeffeni; assembly: GCA_004367855.1. Classification (NCBI taxonomy): domain Eukaryota; kingdom Metazoa; phylum Chordata; class Appendicularia; order Copelata; family Oikopleuridae; genus Oikopleura; species Oikopleura vanhoeffeni. The sequence goes on from SCLH01001768.1 coordinate 13,685, forward strand.
CGACATTTTACTGTCAACCCATTTTATCGATAAATTATTCTCTATACAAATCGTAATCTTCACAAAATCGGACTTTTTGGAACTTAGGTGAAAAAATTTCTTTTAAATTGTTTGCTTGCGGTTGACTAAATTCACCTGTTGTTTGAACATGCCATTAAGAAAATCATATAAAATTTTAATTCTAAAGATTACTTACTAACATAAATGATATTTTTATTAAATTGTTATACATTTTTTGTATTTAAAACTCAAAATAAGCTTAGCTTTTAGACAGTCGAACTAAAGAATTAACTAAAAAATGTTCGCAGCTGGATGAAAAAGTCGATTTGACATTCACGTGGATTGACCCTCAACATCAGCTTGCTTTTTCGTTACCACCAAAATGTGCATCAACAAGTCTTCGTCTTATTCAAATGGCAAAATCAGGATTCATGATAGGGTTTAACTACTTTAGATTCGTTTTTTTTGCTTTAAAACAATCGATATATAATTAGAGTCAGAATTTTGTTATAACATACAAAATTGGAAGTGTGCATTTTATTAAAACTTTTGAATCACTATTTTGTGTGATCAAGGCACTAATGTATTTTCGGAGCTAATTTTGTAGGCGTCGGAATAATTTTGTTCGCTTAACTTTAATGTAGTATTATAAAAATCAGACCAAACACTTTCTGAGTCATTCATAACGGCTGGAAAGTTTTGAAAAACGTTAAAGGCATTGATTTAGTATTTCTTATTTCAATACTTGTAACTGAAAATGAGCCAACAACATTACAATTAATAAACCCAAAGACAGAGAGAACGCAGGATTTGCTTTGAGGAACTTGAAAGGATTTCCTGTCGCGGAAATATGGCAGGGTTAAATTTTGAAGCTTATTTGACATAAGGATATCCCNTAGAGTCAAAAAATTTACTTACGTGGTTGTGTCTCTAATATGAGCAAGCTTCATAAGGACACAATGTGAGATTCAAACTGCTTTAGTTTTCTGTAAACAAAAATAAAATAGAGCACAATTGTGGCTTGGGGTCATGGCGAACTTTTTAAAAATATTGCTCACAAGTTAAAATGAGCTCAATGCCGAAGACGAAAAAGATTTCAATTTTTGAATTCAAATTGATTAAGAGCAAATCGGTAAAGCCAATGAAAAAAGTTTTTACATTTTTAATTTTGAAGAAAAGACTTTATATGGCACAAGCCCATCATGATAAATTATGTAGATTTAAATTTCTGGGAATAAGCTAAAAAGTCGGCCGGAGCCCGATAAATGGAGATCTATGTATTCTCTCGTTAGTGTTTAACGGCGCTCCCTAACTAGTGTGTGTTTCTGAAGGTCGTAGTGAAGATGTAAAATTTGAGAATTTAACATAAACAGGCGAGAACAAGAGTCTAAGAGCATAAAATATCCAATTTGTCGCTGATCAGATTATTGGGATCAAATTCTCAAAATGATAAACATATTTTTGCCGCCACCAGATATTTTGAAAAATGCAATGAAATCATAAAAAATACAGATTTTGACACAGCTATAAAATGTTGAAGCGAATTTATACATTTGATGGCTAATGCAAAAAATAATTTTTATCTTTTTGAGAATTCGACCGTAAAAACTGATCCAGAAAAAATTGAATTTAATGCTCTAAACTTGTTTTCGCCTGTCTATCGTTCAAACTCAAATTTATACATGTAACTACGACCCATTCTGAAACACTCGTGGTAGTGAGGGGTAGGACATCTCATAGCAAGGTGGATTAAGATTAAATTTTTTTGATTACGATAACACCGATTTTACTCCAAGAACCTAAGCACTGACGGAACATGCTGTAAGTCTGAATAGGGTGTTACAAGTTTCAGCATGGAATATCCTACGATATTAGGGAAAATGAAAAAAGTAAAAATTTGTTCAGAATTTTAGAGAAAAATTAATCTTTCAAAAATCCGGGGCTTCTCCAGTTCCCGCATCTCTCAACCGCGAAAAACAGTGTTAAAAGGATATAATAGAAGTCTAATATATAATGTTTTGGCCTATTATTGGGAGTATCGGCAGTTTAAATCGAAAATGGCCATATTTTGAGAATTACGACATGTTCGGCATACGTATGTGTCAAAAATTGTTGTGGAAAGTGCGATAATACTAAGAGGATACGCGTTTCCTAGAGGCGCACACATAGTATTTAAAAAAGGTGGAAAAAAAGAATATGGGACGAGGTCGATATGCGGCTATCATATCCTCAAAGCAAATGTCAAGAATTTTTGAAGTCATTTTAGGTATTTGTTAGATTGCTTTAATGGAAGATATCTCTCAAATATCACGATTACACGTCAACAGTTAAATAATATTCGGTAGCACTGCTACAGAGACGAAAATTGTAAGCTAAACTCGTTAATTGTTTCAAAAAAAGTTGATTTTTAAAAATCCTGGCTCTAATGTGGTCGAATATGATTTTTTTAAATATTTGGCTAGAACTGTTAAATGTTATATACAAATGGTTCGGTTAAGCTTAAGGGGTCCCAACAGTTTTTGTAATTCAGTTTAGGGACATAAATAAATGCACCAAATAGCCACAGAAGGACGCAATATGCATTCTGCTCTAATCATATAAAAAAATTTAGAGATTTTCCTCAAAATTGTCGAGTTTTTCAGATTTTCTAAGTATTTTTTGAGGAAAAAATAATAAACGTCAATATTTATGAAAATTCTATAAATAAGTAATATGAGTAGCACTTTTTACTTCAGTTTTGGCAGCTAGCTTCATGTGAGGGTACATTCGGTACAATTCGGATGAAAATAAATTTCTAGAAACTCGCAAAAATTGACTTCGGCTGAACCAAAATGCAGATATTTAGTAATAGGAGCAATGATTAAAAAAAGTTAGACACTAGAATTGAGAAGACATTGTATAAGATGTATTCAAATTATAAAAAAAATCGACTTAGTAGTTCGAGAAAATTTCGTTCAGTTTGGTAATTTTTACCTTTTCTTGATTCTAAAAAATATAGATCAAAATTTAAACTGAGCGTTGCATATTTTTTGTTCATAGCAGCGCTTTAATTGATAGTATTTACACTTATATGAATGAAATTTTTCTAGAAATCAGTGCCAATGACTTCCGGCTGAATAATCTGCAATTTTCTAAATAAGGAGTATGTTTAAAAAAAATTTTGCAACTAGAAAGAGGAAGGTTCTCCTAACACAATTCCAATTTAATAAACATGGTCCGAGATCCTTTTTGAGAAAACGAGCTAGCACATTCTAAAAATATCATGAAATTGACAGTTTTTCATTATTCTAAGAACACAGTCGACGAAACTTCGTAAAATTTTCGCGATAACTGTCAACCTGTGTCAATGCTATCTTACACAGTGTACTCAATCATTAAGGGGTAGCAGCGAGTGGTGGCTGACTGGGTAATTTACTTACTAAAATAATAGTGGTTATTTTTTTGTGCATTATCGTACTGAGAACCAACTGAATGTGTATCACTCATGTAATCATTTTTTATCTATTTAAAGGAAGATTGAGTTCAAACTTTTATTTATAATTCGTAAAAACTTATATCGAAAAAATCAAAGCATTAGAAAATTTTAAATCTTCGATCAAAATTTTTCTGATTAATTTTATGAAATTGGTGAATAAAACGCAAAAAAAAATAGACCACTTTACTTTTTCACTGATCTCATAATTTCTGCTAACTGCTTAGTGAAAAAATCATAATGTTTTTTTGTCATTTTGTTGTTCGATTCCTTTATGAAATAGTATGAATAAGTTTTTCGCAAATCAAGTCCACAAATTTTAAATTAGGTAGTTTTTTGAAAATCGTCTAAAAATTTCAGGCAGAATCTTTGTAGATTTTCGGTATCTATTTTGGTTTCCGTTATTTCAACCGATGCAAGGCTAAGTGAATATGGTTGTTCTGAACTTGCGATTATAATTGTGTACAACACTTTTGTTAAGAACTTGGTTTGTGCCATTTTGGCACGCCAATTTATAAAAATTTATATTATTTAAAAATATCGTATAATAATTGCGGGGTGAACTAGGCTGACTTAACTTTAAAGTCAGGTACATTTTATATTATTTGTAAAACTTCAATTTAAGTCAATTTTTTCTCCGTTAAAATGCTGTTTTTCTCTTTTATTCATGAAATTATATTAAGAAATTATGCATGTGGATAATGATTTCTCGCCACTAATAGTGCATTACCCCGACTATGTCTGAAGTTTATAAATATCGCCTTTCAAAAAATATATCCTGCGACATCGGGTCAATTGAATGGAGTTGTATAGAAAAGTGTGTTTTTGATATTTTACAGTACAAGTATTGTACTTAGTATGTAAAAGAATTTAAAAATATCTAAACGTTTGCAAGTATGAACACTTTCATTTTAGATAAAAAAAACTAAAAAATTTTCGAATTTTTTCTTTCAAATATCACTCTCGAATAAAAAGTACCCAATCTTGCCACTTCGCTGCTACCCGTGCCCCTTTAAGGCGTTTTCGAGATATAATAGAACATTGAGAGTCAAAATCATTTTCTCGAACTCTCCGCATGAATGCTGGGGTGTGCTAAAAAAAACTCTGTGTTTTCATGTTTGTGTCGAAAGTAAAAGGAATGATCTATACCTTGTGGTCCAAATATATTTTCTAGAAAATAAAATCCACTTCTTAGAAGTTGTAATAATTGGATGGCAAACATTAATTTTTCAAGCTTCCATGCAAAGTAATTTAGAGCTTTCAACAGCTTGAGCTTTTGTAAACGAACCGTCCAAAGTTAGAGCCGATATTCGCTCTGGTCTTGGCAGAACTTTTTGCGTTTTATTTTCTGTATTCTAGGGAGTTAAAAAGGCGGAATTGAATGATTGCTTTTATAGCATGAAGTTTCTCATCAGGTCAAACACAGTATAAAGATAACAACTATGATCGAAATTTACAGTGTATTTTTTCAGCTAAAATTGTCATCCGTATTTTGTGCATACAGAAGGTGAAAATTTTCTTCATTCAATTGCATTTCCTATTAGGGGTTGCAGACCACAACTTTTGGTCTCGAAAATCCTTAAAATCTCATATTCGAATCATCAATCCGTCTGTGATTTCCAACGCGTATGTCAAGATGATATTCTGTTTTGTAAAAATGTGTCGAATAATAGGTTATCTTTTTTGTAAATTTCGCTGAAAAGTTTTTTTCTGTCACTGTCCTAATGCTTGGATATATTTCTATTCTATTCGGTTTCGGTCAATCTCAGTTTTAAGTGCGACCAACTAAACCATCGCTTTGTCACGACGATTTGAGCTGGCAATAGTTAATAAATTATAGGTAATTTCTGTTTTGAGTTAGTTCTTCGACTGTCAAGTACGTATTTGGAATTTATTGTAAACACGAATGTAGAGTTCAGTTTTGTTTTTGAGGTCTCATATGAGGATCAAGTGCTAAATTGAAATACAAGTTTAAAAGGCAGATTAGATCGAAACACAACTTAGGGGGCTTTTGGGGCGTTTCCCCATATATCGTGCCCTATAAAACCATAGTATCAATTTGGGGGGGTTTAGGTCTCCCTAACGTGGCGGAAGCCACATGAACACACTAGGGGCTTGGGGGTCCCATATAATTCGTGCCCGCAAACAACATACAGCGCAATAGTTCAATAAATGGTAATTCATTGAGAGTATCTTCGAACTTTCATAAGTATTGTAAGAATTGACAACATGAGTCAATGATGTTTGAGCGCTCCAAATAGACAAGTGTAAATCCGACAAGAAAGCAAATTTTCTCAAATTGATTGTAGATTATCTAATATATATATCAAAGTTTTGATTTATATACCACTGGATAAAAAGGAGAGTTATTTAATTTTTTTGACGACAACATATCTTGGTCCACTTAAAGTGGATTTGAAAATAAGGTTATCTCATAGCTGTGTTCAATTTAACTGATTGTCTTAAGTGATATGTTTGGCGCCCCACTATAACACCAGCTCATTAATATCCAAGAATCACTAAGACAGACATTGTTGATCGAAACACGCCGCTACGGAGAAAGCCCTTTCAAGATCCACTAGTCGAAAATCAAGATTACGCTCGATTTGTTTCAATATGACAACGTAGTGACTCTCACAAGGTGCTCTGAAACGAATCGATGACAGGAAATATACCGCAATGACTCATAAAAAAAATCCAAGTGATTCAAGGTAGCAGGTTAATTTTCTATCAGTGTCTTTTATAATGTGTCATTACCGAAAATCAAAGCCGGATGTGGGGATGGAATTTAGATAACGGAATTGAGCGGGTTCAAAAAACGACGCGGAATCGGACTTAGAACTCATTCGTTTAGAAGCCTGCTACATGTGTAGTTGGAATAAATTTAACTTAAACAATGCAAAAGGCGATATAAGACGATACTCTTTAAACTGAGACGAATTGAAATAAGAAATTTCAAAATCAAAATGGGTTCAATGTCTTAAGGGTATAACGATCTGTTTGACATTTTTAGTGAAAATATAACTGAAAAACTAGGAGTTCATGAGAAAAAGAAAAAAATGTAGATCATCCAATGCTTGCAAAAAAGAATCACAAATTTCTTTTGACAAAGTACACAAAAGGAATATGAAAAGGTGACACTTGCAAAATCAAAATCAGCTCCTCCCAACGGTATATCAATGAGCTCAAATTTTCACAGATCACGTACGGAAGTATATTTGATCCGCGACTGAAACAATCTAGAACGCAAATAATGCCGACGATTGTTCGCAATTTCAGACTTCAAAAATCTAATCGCCGAGGAATAATTTTGTCAAAATGGCTAAATTTTACAAGTAATTCCTAGAAATATTGTAAAAGTCTCGAAGGCTTTTTTGCAATTTCGAGCTAGAATCGAAATATGATTTTTGGCTCATTTTCCAAAAAAATTCCGAAAAAAAAGTGCTATAGATTTTTTCGAAGTAGCTCAAAAGAAAGCCAGTGAAACACTGATAGAAAGTGGCCGTCAAAGTTGAATTTGAAGTTTGTGGTCAAATTCGAAGTAAACGTATTTTCAACCTTCAATCTTTTAAAAAATACTTAGAAAAAAATCGAAAAAATGCCGAAACTTCGAATTTTTTTTGATGATCTGGCCTTAGTACAACCTTTATATCCCCGTATCAATTGGAGCATTTTAATGCCTCAAGGTATTTCCGAACTGTAATGTTTGAAAAAAAATACAACTTACAAAAATCGAAAAAAAGGGAGAAAATTTCGCAAAATTTTTGAATGATTGGTCGGTTGTTATTTGGTTATGCGACCCGGGTAATTGGGACATAGAATTATGCTCTGAAGCGCATAAAACCGAGCGACGCAGTACTCTCTTAAGGTGGTGGTACAATAACTTAAAAATAAGGAAAGGACTTTAGAACTCTTTTTTAATTGCAATTATTGGTTTTTTTGTCAGAGTCGAGAACAATTTGACAATTTATCCTCAAAAGAATTTTCTGAAAATCAGAGCAAATTCGAATGTAACACAACTGTTCAAATCATTATAATAATTTTGATAATTCAAGCTCGACTAGATTAACCTCCGTAAAAAAAATAACGCGACGTCCAAGGCGATCTTATTCTAAAAAAGGATGTGAATGGAAAAGGTGATAGCGTATATCTGAATGTGCATAAGTGAAGGTTTATCATAAGCTTCTGTAATTAAACCAAATTATGTCTTTTGTTGTTTATGTAGGGTGTGGGATGTGAAAAAATGGAAATTTTTCCTTGCTTCACAGTATTGAACCCCTTATTCAGATTGACAACCCTCAACTGCAAAATTAATCAGTGGGCTACGTTGATTGTTATTACTGATACAAAAAAATATAAATTCGGGATCCTATGTAAATAAGCTTAAAATTTAACCTGCATATGTCCGGCGACAGGGGAAATCTGTTAAGTCCTCAAGACAAATCTGGTTCTCTCGATCTTTGGGTTTATTAATTGTAAGGTGACTAGTAGTTTATTAAGAGAGTCCACATATCAAGGTACAGTTTATATAAAGAAATAAAACGGGCACGAATAATGCCCGTTTTATTATCTGTTGATGATCTAATTCAGACAATTTTCTCGCTGATGGATCAAAACCTTTCTTGGATTTTGATTAAAAATGCATTTTTTCAGTTCAAGAAAATCAGCGTTTAATCAACAAAAAAAATACTAAAACGCATTTTTATTCACGAATTTTATTTCATACGTGATATAGATCTGGTCATGAAGTCTTCTCCGGTATCAATTTCAAAGCAAATTGTTATCAAAATTGTCTAGTACGTCTAAGTTTATGTTCTTGCATTTGAAATGGAAATTTTTCGATCATCTGATCGGGTAGTAAACAGATTTATAATAAATCTGTGAACTACCCGATCAGATGATCGAAAAATTTGTGCGTAGGCGAAACTATAAAAGCTTGCAATTACGCCTTAGGGGGTATGCGACTCTGATTTGATAAAGGACTAAGAGGCATTAAAAATGCTCCAAATTGATACGGGGTGATAATTAAGTGTACTAAGAACCCAATCATCAAAAATTTTTTTGAAATTTCCGCATTTTTTCGTTTTTTTTCAAGTATTTTTTGATGATTCATCTTAGATGAAGTTAAAAAATAACGTTTGCTCAAATTTGACCACTAAAACTTCAAAATATCGACTCGACGTAAGCCCACTTTCTCATCAGTGTTTCACTGGCTTTCTTTTGAGCCTACTTTAATGCCTCGAGGCTTTTATTTATATCAGACAGATATACCCTTAAGAGTGGGTGTCGCGAAATTTGGGCCTCTTTCCACGGTCATTTCCCCGCCAAAACTGCAAAGGGTGATAATTCAAAAACAGTTGTAACTAACAGAACCAACCTTCGCGGTAATTTTAACTTAAACAGTAATCTGATCGAATCCCACCTTACGCCGACACACTACGCTTTTAAAAAAAAAGCTCCTAAGCCGCGTTCACGTGCTACTCCTTCAATTTTTATTATTTTTTTGTGTCAAGCCCGGAGAAGCTTACGAATAATGCACAAGCGCTTTTGTCTAAATTTGCTTTCGGCGACAAAAACGCAAAAAAATTAAAAATTTGAAATGATCAGTTTGGAGCTCAGGCAAAGCTTATCTCCCTCCACCAGTTTTGAGCAGATATGTTCCGAACCTCATACTGGCATCTGAGAGCACAAAGACTTGTTCAACAATAAACTAGAGAGTTTTTTTTTGAAATTTTGGCCTTCGGCGTCTCTTGTGGGCCCATGTCAATTTTTCATTTTAGCCAACTTGTTGAAATGGTCCAGTTTGGGAAGGGCCCCCCCCCTCAAAAAGGCCCCAAAGCTATATCTCCTCACCAGTTTGAGAGATACACTCGACTCATACTGGCATACTGAAAGCAGAAGACTTGTTTGACAAATCACTAGCGAGTTTTTTTTCGAAATTGCTTGGCGTCTCTTGGGTTTTATGGCAACTTTCATTTGAGCGCTACCATTTTTGCCAAAATTAAGAAACAGAAGAAAATGCTTCAAATATTTTTTTTCGTAAATACAACACTTTTAAGGGATTTTTGGTGCAATTTTTACTCGGTACGTAAAAAAGAAAACAAATGAGCGACACTTTCAATTTAAATCATAAATAAATCAATAATTTTTTTTCGGTTTTTTTTTCTGTTTTGGCGCCGAAAGCAAACTTTTAAACAAAAGCATTTTGCATTATTTGTTAGGCCTTCTCCGGAGCCATCAAGCAACAAATAATAAAAAATGATGAAAATTGAAGGAGTAGGTACCGAAACTGGCGTGTCTTTTTAAGAAGCTTTTTAAAAAGCGTAGGTGGGACTTGTATCTGATTACTGTTAAATTCAATATTACCAAGAAGGTTGGTTTGTTAGTCACAATTTTTTGGAATATCACCTTTGCTAGTTTTGGCGGGAAACTGGCCTCGGAAGAGGCTCAAATTTGCGACACCATCCTTAAGGGGGTACTGGTCGCTGGTTTTTAGTGAGGCATTTGGGGGGCTTTTGCAAATTGGTCAAATTGATTTGAGCTGATAACCATAGTGTACTAGACCGACCAAATTATCAACAAAATATCGAATTTTTTCGTGTTTTTTTCATTTTCTTCGAAGTATTGTTTTCATAACTAGTTTCAAAACAATAACGTTTAACTTTAATTTAACCAATAAAATTTTAAAATTTCACCCTTGACGTGAGCCACTTTCTGATCCGTGTTTTTCGTGGCTTTCTTACTGATACTACCTTTCGAAAAGATCGAAGCAATTTTTTTTTTCGGAAATTTTTTACCGTGACGTTCAAAGAATTTTACTATTTTGAGTTTTGGGGTCGAAATTTGAAAAAACGCTTCTAAGAGGAGTTTCCAATTTGTTCTGTGCTAGTCGTTGCTGTGAATTCTGAGTGATTCCAATTATAACCTAGGAGAAGATAGATTTTGGTGAAAAAAATGCTAAAATTGGTAGTTTTCTGCGATTTCTAGACAAACTGCAGTGATTTTTTGAAAAAAGACTTCTGGAGGACCTAAGTTTATAAGTCCATACGGGATATATTATAAATTTGAGCTGCTTCTAAATAACCCCTGGAGGAGATAGATTTGAAATAATTCTGGTCGAGGGACACCTTGTACTGGTAACGTATCTCAGAGTGTATGGAACAAAAAGTCATTGACCATGGTTTTTTGAAAGATTAAGGGTAGATCTACACATGGCTAATCTTAATTGTCCGCAATAGTTTCTCGTTTAGGCTGATTCTCAGTCCAGAAAGTCAATTCATTGACGGCAGTACCATGCCTTAACGGGGCCTCGCTGCATTTTTTTTTACAGATTTGCATTTTTTAAATATTTTTGTTTTTGCCACTTCAAATTTTTCGAATACAAGTTGCCACTCTTAGCTTACTAAAGTAAGTATTCTACAAATGTATAATCTGAATTCTTCAAGATTATATTATTTTTCCTTTATAAATCGTCTTTGAAAAAACGCACTCAAAAACGCGCGGGTTTGCTCCCTCGAAGGTGTCAAATTACAGGTCAAATTTGTTTTCCCTTTTTTTTTAATTAATTAGGCAGCTAAAACGGTCTGTCCACCCATTGGAAATTTATTTCTGTCGTATTGTTCTAGAGTCGGACGTTGTCTAAGCGGACCGTTTTGTGTCTTTTGCGTTTTTTGGGCGAAAACCTACGCATTTTTTCAAATTTCAAGATTATTACCGTTAAGCGGACGTTTTTTTACTATTATTATATAGTCTTTTTACACGATTCATTTAGAAATTTCATCAAACCATAATAAATAGACGATAAATTTCAATCATTTTTTAATGGTATATTCGCATTTTTAAATGGATATTTTTGCAATTTTGATGACCATTTCAGCTGTTTTGGGAGTTTTAGGTCTATTTCCGATGGACTTTGGCTCGAAGACTAAAATAGGGATGGAAAGACCTTAGGACCATTCAGGATAGAATTTATGATGTGTACCTTGTAATATTTTAGATTATCAGGTTTTAGGTAGATTATAGGTTAGTATTCCAAGAATTATGCATTTATTGGTCGAAATCTTGTTCCCACCGGTCAACTGTTTGTATGAATTCCAAAATTTAGAGTGGCCGCGGTGCTCGGGACCCCGATTTTGAAAGTCCCCTAAGACATGACCATGGGATCGATAGAGAAGTGATGAGAAGAAAAATAATCTCGTAACAATTTTTTCCAAAAACGGCTAAAATGACCCAAAAATGATTTTTAAGCCTAATTTTTTTTGTTTAATTGGATTTTTTTTTTTGAAAAAGTTTTCCGACAGAGCAAATTTAATTTTATATATAGAAAGAATGTTATTTTCAATGACAAACAAAAAACTCCTTGGCCTGCGGCCAAAAAAATATGAAATTTTTTTGTGAGTCGACTGTCATGAATTATTAGCAGGAACCGTCAATCTGGGGATCGATTTTGTTAAGAGTTTATCAAATTTATCTGAAAGCTCGTTTTTTATATCGAATTTATATCAGAGAAATCGAAATGACCAGTAAAAATCTTCCAAAAAATTGCCACAGCTGTCGCTAAAGAGCAATTTTTCGGAATTCTGAGGCATTTTTAGGAATTGAAAGCTATATTAACAGTAGTTTGTTTTCTAGACGCTGAAATTATATACCAAAGGAACACGAAAATGACCTTTGTAAATTCTCAGAAAAAAAATTACCACCGTGTCACTAGAGAGCAAAAATCTTTAAACTTTGATTATTTTTGAAATAAAAATCGTTGAAATCGAAAAGTCAGTTTCTGCGGATAAACTCGATATCCAGGGACCATGAAAATGACTTCCTAAAAAATTTTAAAACTGACAAAAGTGTTTGCTAGAGAGCAAAATAATGTTGAAAAAATGTATGTCTTTGAGCCGCTGGTATTTTGCAGAGAATAATAACACAAAATTATGCTTCAGAATCAAATAATTAATTTATTACAAATATATCAGCCGTTCAAACAAGCTTGTTTTAACAACAGGCAGCTTCCAGCAGGTAAAATTATTGAATTGACCGCAGTATGACAAACAATTGTTCTTGACCTTTACTTACGGAAATGCGATACATAATTATGTTGATTTTTGGCCCGCTACTGTTTTAGGTCAAAAGTTCAATCAATGGATCGTAAGAATACTTTTGAAAATCAAAGAAAAAAAATAAAAAAATAAAATTGTCAAATTTAAAAAAAAAATCGAAAAAAATAGTCGATTTGAATAAAATTGTCAAATTTGAAGATAATTTTTAAATTTTTGAAAACAATTTACCAAATTTTTAAAAGGAAATATCAAATTTTAATAGAAATTATCAACAAATGGTCAAATTTCAAAAAAATTGTCAAATTCACTGATAAAAAATTGGCAAATTTCTAAAAGAATTTGTCACATTTCTAAAGAAAAATAGAAAATTCAAAAAATACAGTCATTTTGAAAAAATTGTCGATTTTGAAAAAATGTCAAAATTTTATACAACAATTGTCAAAGTTTTAACAAAAATTGGCGAATTTATTACAAAAATGGGTCAAATTTTGAAAAAAAATGTCAATTTAAAACAAATTTGGCAAATTCCTTAAAAAAAGTTGTAAAATTTCTATTGAAAATTCACAAATTTTGTCAAAAATTGTTGAATTTCAAAAATTGAAATTTTTTGGAAGTTAAGTATAATTTAAAGATATTCGTTCAAATTTTGTCCATAGGGATTGGGGACAACTTGAAAAAATGTAAAATTAAAGAAAAATTTGTAAATTCTTCTAAAAATCAATCAATTTTTATCAATCAATTGTCAGAGATTTCAAATAATACAGTCAAATATTAGAAGAAAAATTGTCAAATTTTCAAGAAAAATGGTCTTATTTGAAAAAATTGTCAACGTAAAAAAGAAGTCAAACTTTGAAAAAAATTGAATTAAATTCATTCAATTTTTAAAATTGGGTAATTATAAAAGGATGTTTAACTTTCGGAGAAAAATGTAAACAACATTGTCAATTTTTGAAAAATAATAGTAAAATTTTTGTAAAAGATTAATTTAATTCGTATAAATTGTCATATAATAAACAAAATTGTCAATGTTTTATAAATAATATCAAATTTAAATAAAATTATCAAAGATTTTAAATAAACAAAATTGTCTCACATTTGGCCCAAAACATCAATTGTCACAATTTAAAGCAAATATGTCAATTTTTAAAAAATTGTCAAATTTTCCTACACAAATCGTCACATTTGAATAAAAATTTTGAAATGATCAGTTTGGGAGGTCTCAGGCAAAGCTATCTCCTCCACCAGTTTGCAGAATATTAAGTTCCGACTCATACTGACATCTGAGAGCACAAGACTTGTTTCAAGCAATAACTAGAGAGTTTTTTCCGACATTTTGCTTCGGCGTCTCTTGTGGCCATGTCAATTTTTTCATTTTAGCCATATGTTTGAAATGGTCTGGGAGCGCTCAGGCAGAAAGCTATCTCTCCACCAGTTTGAGAGATACACTTTCGACTCATACCTGCATCTGAAAGCACGAAGACTTTGTTTGACAATAAACTAAGAGGAGTTTTTTTCGAAATTTTTGCTTTTGGCGTCTCTTGGGGTTTATGGCAACTTTTCATTTTGGAGGCCTAATTTTTGACACAATTAAGAAAAGAAAAATGCTTCAAATATTTTTTCTCGTAAATACAAACACTTTTTAAGGATTTGGTGCCATTTTTTTTAACTCGGGTACGTCAAACAGACAACCAAATGAGCGCACTTTCAATTTAAATCATAAATAAATCCAATAATTTTTTTTTCGGTTTTTTTTTCTGTTTTTTGGGGCGCCGAAAGCAAAATTTTAAAAAACGAAAAGCAATTTTGCATTATTTGTTAGGCTTCTCCGGAGCCTCACGCAAAAAAATAATAAAAAATGATGGAAATTGAAGGAGTAGGTACGAACTGCGTGTCTTTTTAAGAAGCTTTTTAAAAGCGTAGCGTGGGATTGGTATCTGATTACTGTTAAATTCAAAATTACCAACGAAGGTTGGTTCTGTTAGTAACAAATGTTTTTGAAATATCACCTTTGGTAAGTTTGGCGGGACAATGGCCTGCGGAAGAGGCTCAAATTTGCGACACGCCCACTCCCTTAAGGGGTAACTGTCGCTTGGTTTTATGAGGCATTTTGGGGCTTTGAAATGGTCCAAATTGATTGAGATGATCAACCAACGTGTACTACCGAGCAAATATAAAAAAAAAAATTATCTCGAAATTTTTGTGTTTTTTCGATTTTTTTCGAAGTATTTTTTTCATACAACTAAGTTCAAAAATAAACAGTTTACTTTAATTTAACCAATAAAATTTTAAAATTTCACCTTGACGTGAGCCAACTTTTGCCCTGATCAGTGTTTTCGTGGCTTTCTTTTGATACTACTTTCGAAAAATCGAAGCACATTTTTTTTTTCGGAAATTTTTCACGTGACGTTCCAAAAATCTTATATTTTGAGTTTGGGGTCGAAATTTGAAAAAAACGCTTTCTAGAGGAGTTTCCATTTTTGTTCTGTGCTAGTGTTTGGCGGAATTTTGAGTGAATTCCAAATATAACACTAGGAGGAATAGATTTTGTGAAAAAAATGCTCAAAAATTGGGTAAAGTTTTCTGCGATTTCTCAGAAACAATCGAAGTGATTTTTGAAACACAAG
>SCLH01001768.1:38002-48183 GCA_004367855.1 Oikopleura vanhoeffeni
TTTAACTTAAATTTTTATGAAATAAAAATATGAACTTACTTTTACTTCCTCCATAGCATCATAGAGGTTAGTATGGGTATGTTCAAAAAGAGTTGAGGGTTTGCCCTGTTCCAAGGATAAGATTTCTGGTTCCCCAGTATCGGAAAGGGAGTCTAAAAGAGTGAACATTGGGAGGAGATGTAACCAATGACGTTCTCCCGATTCTTTTACAGATAGACGGTGACATCTGGGTTGATCTCATACTTTATAAATAGACTCAATTTATTATTTTCAATTATAATTTGACCAAAAACGCATTTAAAATTATTTACTTAAAGTACTGACCTACAAGTACCAAGTGGTCGATAACCGTCGTATCAGGTCCATCCCTAAAGAGACAAACTTTTTGGATCCTCACAGGGTTTCCGGTTGCTAGTGTTTCGGCTTCGAGAGCCTCCTGGTAACGACGGGTTCGTGGTACATGGGTCATATTTTCTGAAAATTAAATATTTGAAAAGAAATGGTTATTAATATATTCATTTGAGTCTTTGTTTAAAAATTTTATTGAAATTATGTGTTTCGTTTTAGTAAAACCAACTGATTGAACTATAAAAAACATAAGCCTCATCAATCTCATTTTCAACAACATTACTTGTCGATGATTAATGAGGCTTATGATTTTTGTAGTTCAATCAGTTGGNGGAGTTAACAATAGAAAAACATGCAAGCGGAAAATATTTTATATTTACTATGGATATTTCTAGACATTGTTCTAAATAATTAGAAAAGTAAATTTTTTCATTGAGAACAAGATAATTATGAAAGTGTTTTTCTGACAATGTGTGTGATATTAACACTTATATTTTAATTGTCAACATTTTTATTCGTTTATAATGATAGTTTTAACGCCTACCAAATTTTCATAGAAAGCTATAGCCGAAAAATTGCCGCCGAAAATAGTAAACTTATTTTTAATTAGTAAAACAAAAGTTGCTAGAGCTTCTGATTTATTACAATTATTTTGAAACAATGTTTAATATGTGGGTGAGTTAAAATAAAAACATGAAATAAAATTTTATTCAAAATTTGAATTGAAGGGTTTCTTGTTGAAAGATATACCATCGTTCGTTGGTAAAACAAGATTCCATCTTTGGGTAATTCTTTTTTGTCTTTTCTCAAACCTTCTGACCTGATTGAGCTAAATTAAGAATTAAAATTTTTTCAATAGTTTAAATTTCATTTCAACTTACACCCAATCGAGTACGTTTTAACGCCCTAGGCCGAGTCTCCTCTGGTCTGGCCGGAGACTCTGGCCTGATTGGAGAAGGTCTTGTCTCTGTAGTCTCTGAGGGTTCGACCATGGGAGTTGGTCTCCTCTCCTCTGGTTGCATCTCCTCGGGGGCTGAAGTTATAACTTCTGGCGTTGACATAGTCTCCACGTGGAGTCGCTGCCAACTCCTCACAATTCTGAACCTTGTTTACCGCTGAACTCATGCATCAGGTCTAGTACACCTTAATTTTGATTTCCAAATATACTAAAAATAATTCTATATATCTCGTGAAGGATACACGAATTCATAATTATTAAATTAGATCTATGAAATAGAAGGGGCTGAACGATCGCGTTTTCAACAACATTACTTGTCGAAGATCGTTGCCCTCCCCTATTTCATAGATCTTAAAGAAAATATGTATTGATATGAATATTTTTATTCTGAAATCAATCTTATTACGGTGGACAATTTTTTCAGGTTCCAAATTGTGCTCGCCCTGGTTTTGATGAATTGAGTGTCATCAAAACTTAAATTACTAAGTAATGCTTTAAAAAAGATTTATATTCCACTCAAAACAATAATAGTTGTTATATATAGAATGTTTTGAAAAGTTAGCTATAAATCCTTTTCCTTCGAGGCTTTTACAGAAAGCAGTTGGGTCATTATTTTTTGAAGTTTCTTCAATTTTTTCTTAACTGTGCAAATTCTGGTCTTCCTTTCACGGGATTTTACATTCTCTATAATGATTCGAATTTTCCCCGGCAAGTCATTTTCGATGAAAATCTCGAGTTCGTCCGGTTAAAGGTTTTCGATATACATCCTTAATTTTTTTTAAAATCACAGAAAAAAATGATAACCCTCCCTAATATTACAAATTTTTTGAGATCACTATTCTTGTCATATTTTATAATTTTTTATTTGACTAATAGTATTTAAGAAATACAAATCCCGAATATTTGAATTTCAAGTCGCTTATCACTCATCACATGAACAGATTATTGTTCTTATAGTTAGACAGGCTATAGCGTATAACTGACAAACTGCCACTTTTTAGTTAATATTAAATGTCTTGATTGCTTAATTGCTTGCTTGCTTGCTGAAAAATAAACAGTTTAAATTCAAGAAATATGCAATTGATTTTACATGGCCGTCCCTTTTTTTTTACTGCAATTGCTTTATAGGCCCAAGATAACACATTTCACATCACGAAAGTCGTCACACTTATTCTAACCTTTTCCAGAAGATTTATATGGATTATTTTTTTTTCACTGGTTGCATGCGTAAACTATTTTTTATAATTCCTCACATGCGGGCCATCCACACTTGAATGATTCAATGTTCACTAGACCACTTAGAACTTGGAGTGACAACAAGTCGTTAAATCCCCCTTTGACTTTAAGGGTACCGATATAATTGTTCCACTTGTCATGATATGATAAGGGGAATCCACCATAACTTCGGCGACCGACAGCGCTCCTTATTGGCTGAATTGGTAAAGTTTCCTATCACCGCGTTTTAGGTATAATAATTTTTGTTTGATTACACAGAAGTAGGCCACGTACTCCAGATCCTCTTGTAGCCTATTTCGTACGTTTTATTGGTTCGACTCATACATGAACCAATTGAGCCTAGTATCACCTTCAGCCTACTCAGACCTTTTCGGGCAATCGGGCGAATATAGATACACGCACAAATAGAAATTATACTTTAATATTTCGACTTTGTCCATGCTTCAAAAATCCTATTTACTTCTCAGACAATACGAGATCCAAAAAACCTCATTTCGCACAAAAATAAATTACTTCCACCTTAATCTCTACAAACCCCCATAAGGCTGCACGTGGATCGCTCCAGGTATTCATCTACTCCGGTTACCGGGAGATAATACTTCATGTCATGGAATTTTAAAGTCGAATAAAAATGGTTGAAATATTTTTGGGGTTCAGGGAGCAAATTTTGAAAGAATTTTCGCCATTGATTTTAAATTTTATGGTCATTTTCGGCAAATATTTGGTTATTTTTGGGCAAAAAAAAAAAAAAATTTGGTCAATTTTTCAAAAAAAAATTTTCGAAAAATATTGAAATTTTATTTCACAAAATTTTTTTTGAAAATTTCTTAATTGTTTGAATTGAGAATTGTTGGTTTGGGAATTGAAAGCCCACCGCTCGCCCACGTTTTTTATGCATGGAAATAGCACTGTATGCACAGTACACAAATAAAAAAAGGGAAAAAATTCTCAAATTTTGGCTGAAAAAACCCCAAATAATAAATTTCAACCAATTTTTCATAATGACTTAAAAAATATTTTTGAACAATGAGTCATTATCCTCTCTGTAAAACCGAAGTAGATATTAATTTTAACCCTTGTGAGCATATTACAATTGTGGCTCTACTTTGATATGTTGTTTACAGAAAAGCTTAAAGGCAGTGGAAATTTGAATTTTTTCTGCATAAGGAAGTTGAAGAGGTAATATTCGCATCGAAATTATATTCTAGAATTTCAATTTTAAGTTCTAGAAAAAAGTGAAAAAAGCAAGGTATACCTCATATCATGTGATACACGGTCACAGTGTCTTCACAAGTGACCTTTCCGTCGAAACGATGCACAAGTTCTGGCTTACGTCATCGTTTTGTCCGCTTTGATTTATATCTCATACATTAAAAGTAATTTATAAATAAGTCAAAAATTTTGATGGAAAAATCATGATTTCGATTAAAAATCTTTAATTTTCCTATAAAAGCAGCTTATCTTCACTTTTTTTATTGGTTTTCAAGTAATATGGTAATAAAGTAACAACTGTTGGCGGCTTTTGATTGCTTAATTCCCTATTATAATAATTATAATTTTTAAGGGATACTGAAGTTGAAAATTTAGAAATTCACTTCCGGAAAAAATATCTGCCCTAGCTACCAAATTAATTTTATTTAAAAACTGTTAATGCCATGCACAAAACGCTTTCTTAAAACGGCTATTCTCAGCTTGTATTTTATGTCTAGTTCAGAATAAATTTTCAGGAAGGGAAACAATAGCGAAAAATCTTATAAATCAACACACGTAATTTTGGAACCAAACATTCCCGAAAAAAAATTTCAAAATTATTTTTTCGGACCAAATCACAAATTTCTTTATAATGTGTTGAAAAGAAAAGATTCTACGAAATCCCGTTTTTTGCCAGTTTTTGATGAATTTGGCTATGCTAAAGCCACAATAATGAGGCTCTGTGCTCACAAGGGTTAAGTGACAAATCACCCCCACCCCCCTATACCCTCCTTTATCCCCCCCTTTAACCCCTTACCCTCCAAACCCATCTAGAATTATTGTGTGTTTTTAAAAACAACCGAATTTTTTTTGTTTCTAGAACTCGAAACAAAAAACATCGGCTTTTTAAATAAATTAGTCAGATTGCTTAGGACTTCTGAAGACACAACAACAAACAGCACAACGAAATCGGAAACACAAATAAGTAAATTAGTTATAATATATTTTTAATGAACGCATAGATAACTAGGGCGTCACAGGAAACGAGGCCAAAATTTTAAAGGAAAATTTACAGGTTTAAAAGGACCTTTTCAAAAAATATTTAAATGTCTGGCCTTGTCCTGTCCTCTAATTACAGGGACATTGGACAAGGAAAATAAAGCACAGGGATTGCCGACTCCTAATTCACAAGTGTGAAATTGAGAGTACTAGAACCAACGTATAACGAAAAATAATTCTCTGACACTAATATTAGCTGAAAAATGTTTAAATTAAAATTGCAATTAAATTTATCAAATCTAGTTTATCTAAAAATGATATAAACTAGATAATAAACCCGGATTGAAATGGGAACGGGTGTTCATTATGCGCGCGTCCCATTATTCTTCGTTTCCAATAATCGATTTCAGGTCAATTTGGACACTATGATTCATTTTGAGATAATAAAAAAATTGATTTTTGACCAACCATTCACGATAAAAAATATTTTTATCGGGCGGACCCGACCAAAAAATTTGTCTTTCAAATGTGTGGCCAATATTCCAAGGTACCACGTGATATAGTAATGTTATCTCGTCACATCTCGTCACAACTGCATATAATTAATTTATTTCTGACAAAAAACTGAAATGTGCGATTTTTTGTCGGAAAAACCCACGATAACGGGAAACTGTTGAACAACCAAATCTAAACAAGTTTGACAAAATTTTCGAAAAAATTTAATCTAGAAAATTGAAAAATGTGCTAACCTTCATCTTTTGGTTTTCAACATTTAGTTTCTATTTTGAGGTCTCGGGGTGAAAAACTTGATTGATTTGGGCCCAAAAGTTCTAATATCTTTTGGGAATATCACCTTCCAATTTAAAACAATATTAAGGTTGATGAAAACCAAACATTTTTTTTGGTTAAATTTTTTGGGTACATATACGTATGTCTTGTACATTAAAAATGAAACACATGAAAATAAGGAATTCTTGAGAACAGTACTGTGTGTAATAAAAATGTCAGTAAAAAACGAGATGTGAACTAGTCATTTGTTGTTTTGGGTTATGATTGTATTTTACGCCATTTTATAAACACTTTTATGAAAGATTTTGCAAAAGAAGAAATATAGCTAAAAAAGTACAGTATCAGGTGATTCGAAAATACCTTTAAAGATGCGTTCAAAAATAATCCATTTTCATGGTAATAAAAAATAGTAGGGGTAATAAAAGAGTCTCACAATTTTAAGAGGATCAGAATCCAATTATTTAGCTAGAAAAATCCGTCAAATCCTGTAAAAAAGCACTCACATACCGGATAGCTAATGTTGAGTGTCAGCTCAAACCCCTATCCAAAAATGCCGCGCCCATCTCGATATATTACTAAATGAGTTTACCCATAAATTTATACTGAGAAAAGGTAAATTTGTTTCTATGCTCATCATATAAAGCGAGAATTATATTAATACAAAATGCTAACGTTTATTCACACTTAAGCATGATCTGATGATTAGCCAATGTCTGACAGACAAACCGGTTATCTCAGATATTTTCACCGTGATCTAGTATATTATATATCGTGACCTATAAATCCATTATTATCCCCGGGTAACACTTAAAACCTCATTGCCTGTTAAAATAATAGGGAAAAGTTTTTAAGTGCCTACCGGGGATAATAATGGATATATATTATTCTTTGTTTGACCCTAGACAATTTTGAAACAGTAAATCAGGGGTCGGCTTATTCCGTTCGAAAATTTGAACTTTGGGTATTTGTCAGCGTATGAGTCATAATTTGAAACTCCAGGACCCAGAAGTAATGTATCTGCAAAGTATCTCCTTTTCATTGTTTTCGGGAACAAGAAGTCTCAATGTAGGTATCCGGCGAACTTGAAAAAAATTCAGATAACTAAATTAGGTGCCGGCTTTTCGTTCGAAATTTGAACTTTGAGCTATTTTTCACGTATAGTCAGAGTTTTCACTCCAGGACCGGAAAGTTATCATCGGAAAATATCTCTCCCATTTTTTTTCTATAAATAAGATGTGTCAAAGCAGGTATCGCGAACTTTGGGAAACCTTTGAATGACTAAACCAGGTGCGGATTTTCGTTCGAAATTTAAACTTTGAACAATTTTTCAGCGTATGAGTCATAAAATTCAGTATTGACCGGAAATACATATCAAGCAAATAGTTTTTAATTTAATTTAGGAGGAACGGGTCCCCATAAAACACCTTATCCAAAATTTTCAGAGAGTTGTGACTGCAAAACTGTGACGCAGTCGGGTTGCGAATTATAATCTTGACTATTTTTTGATGTATTATCATAATTTAATGCAATCACCTCAGGAATGACTCATAAAGTCGCTGTGACCAAAAACAGGCAATTTAAAAATGTTATTGAAACCCGACTTATCTAATTGAGTCATAAATGACAAAAATGAGCAAAATATTTGAAAAATTATAATTTGAAAATTTTTCCGAATCAGACCCTCTGAAGTACTGAAAAGCCACTCCTCATGTCATTTTCATAGCAATTTTTACTTGTTATTTGCAAATTTAACTTCCAATATAAAGCACATCTCCGAAGCGGAAAAAATTTGCCTCTAGTGGTCAAAACAGCGTTGAAAAGTCTAACCAAAAATAGCATGCTGCCAATTTAGGAAAGCGAACCGTACCTTGGCAGGCCCTTAACTCCCCAACCTGCACGAGATGTTTTCTAGCTTAAAGCCCCCCCTCTTTAGCTCGCCACGAAGTGTTTCAAGAAACACAAACATAGTTAGATGTCCATCCCTTAATATCGCTACTAGAAAAAAGGTGGCTGTTCCGAAATTTCTTGGAGGTTAATAATATATGAGAAAATTAAAAAAAAATTACGAAAATTTTTTTTGGTCCGTCACGTGATCAAGAATATAGCGATTTCTCAAATATAACGAAATAGCTCTTTTCACCACCAGGTACGCCCGAGTGTCCAAATTAATAAGGCTCAAAGTTTCCCCCATTCAAAAGTCACTTTAGTAACGTATAATTTGTAGATCATTATCTTGTTACAGACTGTTTAACTGCATTAAAACCCAATAAAAATTGCATCCGAATCGATTGCACATTTCCGTCTGATTGAGAATTTCTAGAACTCACCAAAATTCTTGAAATTAAAAATAAGGGGAAACTATCGGGGTCTGTCCGATATTCCGCCGGTAAAAATGACAACTTCCTCAAAATATTTTTGGTCCTCTGGTGTTCTGAAACACTCGTGCAAGGTTGGGTTAAAAAAATTCCCATCAAAATCTAATATGTCGTCCAGGCGATTGCTTGGAACGACATTATTCAGATATTAAATGTAAAATAATGTTGTTCTTGGTGGAATTTCTCAGAGGCAGCATTTTTAGCCATTCAATTTCTTACATAAATCGTTCCGGGTGGCGGCATTTTTTAGCGATTGATTTTTAAAAATACTGAACGTTCCGGGTAAATCTCTTGAAACGTACTCATTAAAATAATGTCGTTCCGGGTGGATCTCTCGCGAACGACATTTTTAGCATTCATTTTAAAATATTGTCGTTCCGGGTAGATCTGCTCGGAACGGGACATTTTAGCCATTCATTTTAAAATATATGTCCGGTTCCGAGAGACTTCTCGAAACGACATTTTTAAGCCATTAATTTTAAATATGTTGTTCTGGTGATTTTCCTCAGAGCAGCATTTTTTACAGCCATCAATTTTCTTAATAATGCGTTCCGGGTGGACGACATTTTTTAGCGATTGATTAAAATAATGTCGTTCCGGTGGATCCTCGAACGGCCCATTCAGCCATTATTTTTTAAAATAATGTCGTTCCGGGCGGACCTCGAAACGGCAATTTTCAGCAATTGATTTAAAATAATGCCGTTCCGGGTGGATTTCTCGGAACGGTATTTTTTAGACTATTAATTTTTATAATAATGTCGTTCCAGTGGATCTCTGGAAACGACATTTTTCCAAACCATGATTTAAAATAATGTCGTCACCCGGGTGACCACTCAGACGACATTTTCAGCCATTGATTTTAAAATAATACCTGTTCTGGTGGATCTCTCGGAACGGCATTTTTGCCATTAATTTTAAAATAACGTCGTTACCAGGGTGGAAAACCTTCTCTTGGAACGGACATTTTCAGCCATTGATTAAACAATAATGCGCGTATTTATTAATTATCTTGAAATTATTACGATTTATCGTAAAACATTGTTATTTTTTTCCTGATAAACAGAATAATTACACTCTGGTTAATTATTCAAGTAGAGATAGTCCAAGTGACAGTGTAGAACATTTGATTGCTCAATTAATTTTTATAATAAAAAATTTTTTTCATGAATACTAAATTGAAAATAATGTCGTGCAAATTTTGTATCCGACATTTTTAAATTCAGGATTTTTTTATGTTTGTCTAGAAAACATGGTGGGGAAAAGCAAGGTTTCAGCAATATCATTGATACAAGCTCACAGTTGTCGTCGCAAATTAATATTTAACTTTGAAAAATTAAATGAGACCCTATTCTCGTCCATGTTTTATAATTTTTATTTAGCTAATGTATTTTAAAATACACATATCCCGATTATTAATTTCAGTCGCTTAGAACTAATATTACTCACCAGGAACAGATTTTGTTTTCAGCTGATCAAATATTAGTTTGTAATTGATAAATGTTACAATTTAGCTACATTCGACATAAGATGTGCAATTCAAGAAGCATTTTTTTATTATTCTGTTTATTTTATAATTTTTCTTTCTTATAATATTTCTATCTGCAACTGATTAATTTCTTTTTTCTTTCCTCTCGCTCATTATATCTTCTTCTTCTCCGTTTTTATCCACCGTTTGATCAGAAAATTAAAATTTGATAATCTCGTTACTCAAAGAGGATGTTCGCGAACTCGTTCGGTAGACTGAACTTTGAGCAAAACCTAGATATCAATTGCAATTTCGATACTTCTTTCCATTCTTCTGTAATGTGGTCTCCGGCCATTCTTTCCATTGATCTTCGTTTTTGTTTCTTCTCCACGTTTGTAATCGAAAATTAAAAATTGATAATCTCGTTAACATCAAAGAGGATGGTTTCGCGAACTCGGTTCGTAGACTGAACTTGAGCAAAACGCTATGATATTCAATTGAACAAATTTCGATCTCTCCTCCATTCTTCTTAATGTGTCTCCCCATTCTCCATTGATCTTCCGTTTTTGTTCTCTCCATTGTTTGTATCGAAAATTAAATTGAATAATCTTCGTTACTCAAGAGGATGTTCGCGACTCGGTTTTCGTAGACTGAACAACTTGAGCAAACCTAGATAGTCAATTGGAAATTTTCGAAACTTTCCTCCATTCTTTCTTTTTGTTGTATGCCCCATTTTTGTTGATTCCTCCAAATGTTGTTTCCATTGGAAAAGTGTCTAAAGGTAATGTATTCTTTCTGTTTTCTATATTATCATTTGAAC
>SCLH01001768.1:48204-87198 GCA_004367855.1 Oikopleura vanhoeffeni
TAAACTGTTTATTTTTCAGCAAGCAAGCAAGCAATTAAGCAATCAAGACATTTAATATTAACTAAAAGTGGCAGTTTGTCAGTTATACGCTATAGCCTGCTAACTATAAGAACAATAATCTGTTCATGTGATGAGTGATAAGCGACTTGAATTCAAATATTCGGATTTGTATTTCTAAAATACTATTAGTCAAATAAAAAATTATAAAATATGACAAGAATAGTGATCTCAAAAAATTTGTAATATAGGGAGGGTTATCATTTTTTTCTGTGATTTTTAAAAAATTAAGGATGTATCGATCATTATGCCTTGGTAACTATAAAAACTAAATGAGAAGTTGAAGGCTCGGTGGTCGTCGGAGAACAATTTCTCAACTTGTTCTTGCTTGAGTCTTAGTACGCTACGTGTCATGCGTCTCGAGTTGAAATCAACCAATCATAGTGCAAGGAGCGTACATTCAATACAATTCAATGTACTAGAGAGTCAAGTAGTCAGAGTCATTAGAAAGTCATCATTTTTTGTAAGCAGAAAATAGAAATTTCTAGATTTGCAAAACGTCGAACTATCCATTTTTTTAACAAAATAGTTAGTTTTATAATAATTAAATTGTTTATAATAATAAAACTTTTATTAGACAAGAGAAAAGGGTCAAAAATTATTTAGCGAGTACGTCAAATTTTTGATTTCGATCCCGATCCGGGAATGATAAATTATCTTATCGTTAAATAAAAAATTCTACACAAACTAAATGAAACTAAGCTGATGAGAGGCAATGTGAAAAGACGGGAAATTTTCAAACAGTCAAAAATAATAGCTATTTTAGTAATTCAGTTAAAATTAAAAAAAAATAAGGCGATTGAACCAAAGAGTCGGCCATTAGGAATCGGTAGACTCTGCTCTAGTTGCTGTTGATTTCACTCTTTTAGATCTGGTTACAGAGCACATAAGGTGAATTTTTTTAGCTTTAACGCCTCTAGGAAACTCTTATGAGAGTGACGCTTAGTCCGAATTGGGCGATTAGATACCAGCAAAAAAGCTTGAAAATGTTTTAGAGGCAGTGCAAACCGATTTCAGGAGAATTAATTTATTTATTTAGTCAATTTGGGGCGGAAAGCACGGGCGTGCCTAGCGTACCCAAATTTGTTCTCAATGAAAAAATATGTGTTGTGAAAAACGCAAACCTCATGATTATATGCGTCATAAGGGTGGTTGAGGAATTTCACCGCATTGCACTGGAGCACAGTGATAGGCAATAACTTATGTCCGGCATAAGTAGGGTCAGTACCTGTGAGACTTATCTGCAAAAAAGAAACCCCTCAGTACAGATTATTTTAGTTTTTGCAACGCGATATGGTGTACTAAACAACAAAAAATCAATAATTAAAGTCGAGTCGGGATGTCTAGTGTACACCCATTTGGGTACGCTAAGCCACGCACGTGCTTTCCGTACCCAAATTGGTTCTGCATTATTTTTTCTTTATTTCAGACAGCATTTGGGTACGGAAGCACGTACTTCGGCTGTAAATCGACTAGAAAGTGCGCGAAATCGAAAATTTTGAATACGAAAGTTGAGAATTAAGGCCAATTAAATGCCACCAAAGATTCTCTGGGTACGGTTTTGCTGGAAAACGATATTAGCAACTATGGTCTGATTTTGAACACGAGCGGATTCTAGAAAAAATAAACTTTTTCATCAAAATTATTTTTGATCTCTAGGCACCGGGTTTCTGTTCAAAATCGACCAAAGTTGCGTAGATATCAGTTTCCAGCAAAACCCGTACCAAGGAATCTTTTGGTAGCATTTTAATGTCTAATTTCTCACTTTCATATTCAAAATATTCGATTTCGCGCACTTTTTTGTCGAATTACAAGCGAAATTAAAAAAATGCTTGCAACATGCTTGCTCAACACCCCTTGGGCTTGTTTACATTCCTAAAAAAGGACGTTGTTTTGAAATAAAAGCGAAAAAAAATAGGATTTTACCAAAAAAAAAATGTTCGCGGTTAAACTCAATTTACGCGTTTGCGGTCGAACTTGCTCATGAAAAAAAGTCAGTCAGAAGTTAAAAATGATGTTGCCGAGAGGATTACGAATTAACTATTTCGTGATGTCCTGAGGATTTTTTTTATAAAATTGTTATGTAGGAATAAAATAGTTATGAGCCTTTCCCGAAAAAGCCTCCAGCATGGAACAACCCCTTAAGGGAGCTGGGGTGTTGCTCGATTGTGAGCCTCTTCCAAGGTGATGTTCGCAAGCCAAACTACCAAATCACATTTGTGTTACTAAACAGTAGAACCAACCTTCGCGGTAATTTTTGAATTTAAACAGTACATCCTGAATTACAATCTCACCTACGCTGTTAAAAAAGCTTCTAAAAGAGACACCACAGTTGCGTACTTACTCCTTCAATTCCATATTTTTCATTATTTTTTTGTTTGGTGACGGCTCTCGCGAGAAGCCTAACAAATAATGCAAAATTGCTTTTGTTTTAAAATTTTTGATTTTCGGCGGCAAAAAACGAAAACAAAAATTATTGAATTATTTATGATTCATATTGAAAGTGCGCTTATTTGTTTCTTTGACGCTACCCGGTTTCAAAATTGAACCAAAATTCCTTAAAAGTGTCTGTAATTTACGGAAAAATTATTTGAAGCATTTTTTTCTGGTTTCGCTCAAAATGAATTAAGTTGACTCGGCCCGCCAAGAGAGCCGAATCAAAATTTTTTTTAAAAAAAAAAAACTCTCTAGTTCATTGTATAAACAAGTCTTGTGCTTTCAGATTGCAGTATGACTCATACTGTATGAGTCGAAACTGTATCTCTCAAACTGGTGAGGAGAATAGCTTTTGCCTGAGCCTCCCAAAACTGACTAGTTTCAAAAATTTTTGTCTTGTTTTTTTGGCGTTTTTGTCCGCTGAAAGCAAAATGTTAAAAACAAAAGCGCTTTTGAATTATTTGTAAGGCTTATTCCGGAGCTTGCACAGCAAAAAATAATAAAAATGATGGAAATTGAAGGAGTAGTACGAACTGCGTGTTGTCTTTTTAATAAGCTTTTTAAAGCCGTAGGTGTGGCGTAAGGTGGTATTGTATCAATTATTGTTAGTTCAAAATTACCGCGAAGGTTGGTTTTGTAAGTTACAAATGTTTTTGGAATATCAACTTTTTGCTAGTTGCGGGAAATGACCTTGGAAGAGGGCTCAAATCAGCGGACACCCACTCCCTTAAATTTTAGTTTTTCTAAGTTTAAGGGGGGTAGTGTCGTAATTTTTGAGCCCCTATAGAATTAATGTTATGATAATTAATATGCGGTTTATGACTAAGTTGACCCAAGGAATTCTCGTGGTTGGCAATCAATTTTTTTTCAAAGTTAATCTAGAAAAAAATCTAGAATGTTCTCAAAATTCGAATATTTTTTTGCTTTAACACCGCATAAAACCGGGTATTCCACCATGATATGCGAACATTTTTTATTGGTGAATATGACCCACCAAAAAACGATGCATGACATTAAAATTATGCGGAATTCTTAATCGAATTCTAGGAAATTTCAATTATTTTTTAAGCCAACATGTTAAACCTAATTATCGAATTTGACCGCGATGTTTGAAAATTTGATTAGCTGTAAGCCAACTTTTTGATCAGGCTGAAATCTCAGCTTCATTTGGTGGTACTTTTGTTCGATCAGACGAACTTTTTTTTTCGAACTTTTCATTTCCGGTTTACTTATAGACTATAAGTATATAAGTCATATTTTTAGATATCTAGGGTGAAATTCAAAAACCCGAGACCAACATATTGCTACGCAGTATATTATCTACCCGAGTCGAAAAAACGGCTTTCTCTGACATTCCGTCTAAAAGAAGATGGAGTTTGAATCGAAAAAAATTGTCTAAAAATCGGCGTTCCAAAAGTGGATTCTAGAAAATTCAAGAGCGAAATTCAAAAAAATTGCATCCAAAACTATTAGTTAACCTCCACTCTTCCCGTACTCTTGTAATTTTCAGGACGCTTTGTATGTGCGGGTCTAAAAGAAGATCCATTTTGAAAAAAACGGTTTTAGTGCTCTAGGAATAGACTCACCACCTCGGTGGTGTGATGTAACAAGATTGACTTTTTGAGATGTGTAATTGTTTAGACGAAGGCTAGATCTACAACTATATTCCTCAGGATTTTCACAACTGCCCTTAGATTTGTTCTGAGGCGTGATTGAAAGGTACCAGATTACGTCACCAACCCTCTTAAACATAGTTTTCACAGGCTTTGAAAAGGGGTATGACTTTCGCGTGGGTTTCACACCATTTTTTGGGTTTAAGCAAAAAAATAGGATACGAAATCCGTCGGATGGCATCCATTTACAAGGCCTGGTTTCTCCAGTTTCGGGAAGCAGCTTTAAAAGTTAGGATTTTTTCGCAATCAAATTTCACTTTTTAAACCTGCATTTAATAGCAGTTTTTTACCTTGAAGTAAAAAATGGAGGTTTCTTCTCAGAAAATTTTCCTGCCAATAAACATTTGGTGCAGTTACAGTATGTAAAAAATTGTTCGAACCAACAAGAGAAATTTCTCTGGATTCAAACCTATAACTTCGCAGTAAGAATTACTTTCAATCCAGAGGAAATTGGAGCTTTTGGTCTCGAACAATTTTTTTACATACTCTAAAAGATTTATAACAGGGGTTCTACTTGTAATTCGAGCTCGAACAAGGCTCGTAGATTTCCGCTTCTCTATTATTTTTCTCCATCAAAAACGTTAATCGGTATTGTAATAAAGTTGTGAAAAAATAAATTTAATGTATAAATTTCAAATGAAAATGTTAATTGGCTGATGACGCAGACTTATCTAGAATTTAATGATGAATTGTTAAAACCTGCTTGGAATTCAGACATTTGCAAAATGCTAGGAGTGTTCAAACTGAGAACCATAACAACGGATTTTATGGGGCAGATCATTGAAATTAATAAAGTATTTAACACAGAGAGAAACTTTAAGGTGTTTCTTAAGCAGTTAAAGTATTACGCTTAGTGCGCCTAAGTAGAAAGTTAAAAAATAAAAAAAGGAAGATTTTGAGTGGGAGTATGAGTACATACGCTCCTCGCACCTATGTTGGAGTTGATTTTCACTCGAGACGCATGACACGTGCGTACTAGACTCAAGCAAGAAAAAGTTGAGAAAAAGTTCTCCGACGGACCACCGAGGCCTTCAACATTCTCAATTTAAGTTTTTATAGTTTACCCAGGCATAATGCGGTATATCGAAACCTTTAACCGGACGTAACTCGAGATTTTTCAATCAAAATGACTTGCCGGGGAAAATTCGAACATTATAGAGAATGTAAAATCCCGTTGAAAGGGAGACCAGAATTTGCACAGTTTAAGAAAAAATTGAAGAAAACTTCAAAAAATAATGATCCCAAATGCTTTTCTGTAAAAGCCCTCGAAGAAAAGGATTTATAGCTAACTTTTACAAACATTCTATATATAAGCAACTATTATTGCTTTTGAGTCTTGGAATATTAAATCTTTTTTAAAGCATTACTTAGTAATTTAATTTTTGATGACACTCAATTCATCAAAACCAGGGCGAGGCACAATTTGGAACCTGAAAAAATTGTCCACCGTTAATAAGATGATTTTCAGCAATAAAAATTTTTCATATCAATTACTATTTTCTTTAAGATCTATGAATAGGGAGAGGCAACGATCTTCGACAAGTAAATGTTGTTGAAAAGCGATGCGTTCAGCCCCCTCTATTTCATAGATCTAATTTAAAATTATGAATTCGTGTATCCTTCACGAGTATATGAATTATTTTTATATTATTTGAAATCAATTAAAGTCTGTATGACCTGATGATGAGTACCGGTTAAACAATGTTTCAATTGGAGGATTGTTTGCAGCGACTCAACGCTTGGAGACTATGTCAACCGCCAGAAGTTATAACTTCAGCATCTCTCTCTTTTACATAATATGGAGAAACAGTGAGAATACATTACCTTTAGACAACTTTTCAATGAAAAAACATTTGGAGGAATCAACAAAAAATGGGGATACAACAAAAAGAAAGAATGGAGGAAAGTTCGAAAATTGTCAATTGAATATCTACGTTTTGCTCAAAGTTCAGTCTACGAACCGAGTTCGCGAACATCCTCTTTGAGTAACGAGATTATCAATTTTAATTTTCGATACAAACGGTGGATAATAAAACCGGAGAAGAAGAAGATATAATGACGAAGGAAAGAAAAAGAAATTAATCAGTTGCAGATAGAAATATAAAAGAGAAAACGAATTATAAATAAACAGAATAAATAAAAAATGCTTTCTTGAATTGCACATCTTATGTCGAATGTAGCTAAATTGTAACATTTATCAATTACACACTATATTTTGACATCAGCTGAAAACAAAAATCTGTTCCTGTGATGAGTATTATAACATAAGTTCTAAGCGACTTGAAATTGAAATATTCGGGATGTGTATTTTGAAAATACTATTAGCTAAATAAAAAATTATAAAACATGACGAGAATAGTGGTCGTCATTTATTTTGAATACATCAAATACGATAAGTGACAACTCGCAATTTAAATGACTTCAAATCTTGATGAAATTATCAAATTTAAAAATTGTCAAATTTCTGATTAAAATGTCAAGAAAAATGCCCAGGAGATTCACCCGGAACAACATTCTTTTAAATTTAATGGCTAAAAATGTCGTTCCGAGAGATCCACCTGGAACGACATTATTTTTAAAGTAATGGCTAAAAATGCCGTTCCGAGAGATCCACCCGGAACGGCATTATTTTAAAATCAATGGCTGAAAATGTCGTTCCGAGTGGTCCACCAAACTTTTTTTGAAAAGGGCCGGGATATTTACAGAAGTGTGATAAAGAGATATTTAACTCCTCACAAAAAAATTGAAACGTAGGCTTTATTTTATAATGAAATTAAAATTTCCAATTCGAATACTTTCCCACGAAGAACTCGCAAATAAGGGGGTGGCCAACCCTGTGAAACCTAATTTCTGATCTTTGAAATGATTTTTATGCGCAGAATAGATGTTCAATTTGGATAAAGAGATCTCTTTAGGTCAAAATATCTTGCAACTACGTTTTTATGACGATTTAAAAGGTCTCAAGAATAATGCGCATTGTCAATGCCGTCAAATCTGAAGGTTTTTTTTTAAATTATTGCTTCAAATGAAAGAAAAATGTTTAGGGACCCTCGAGAAAAAGAGATCGATTCTACAATTAATTAGCCAATTTCGAGCCCACTATTGCTAATTACTAGATTAAATCTTGCGAAAATATTTAGTGTAAAAACCTTGTTTCGAAAATGATTGTAAAATCGAAAGCTCAACATATTTATTAGTTTTACTAGGAAAAAACATTTAACATATCTCAAAAAACAATGAACATTTCTACAATTGGTTGATTCCAAATTCAATAACGTCGGAAAAAAAAATGATGGCTTCGATTTTGGAATTTTTAATATTAAAATGACGGCCGTAGGCTTTGTTTTTGCGATTTTTGCCTCAATTTTATCCCAGAATCGGAGTTTAAATTTCCGATAAACTCTTAGAAGTGTCTGAATTTCATTTTTACATTTCGAGCTAGAGTAGAGTTGAGCAGTGGTCAATGACCACCCCTTGAGATTGTAGGTGAAGTCAAGGATCTTTTATTTTCGCTAATAATATTAACGTTCGTGTCATTTTTTTGTCGTTGATTTTGAAGTTTTATAATAAAAATCAGGACTATCAGATAAAACAAGTCAACAACCAACCTCCATGGGCCCATTCACAGTTACGGTTTTCCGGGCATTTGTTTTTCTGATAAAAAAACAAACTTACTTTAATTAAAGATAATTTCAAGCGAATTGCTGGTGTGAATATCATCAAGTTGTAAAAACGATTGGGTTAAATTTTGGTTATATTTTATTTCGCTGAAGTCTCAGAAATTACTGGAGTATTTTGAGTATTCGTTATCTTTAGATAACACTAGCAATTGTCATTGTAAATAACTGTATTTGTAGAAAACAATTGATGGTCATAAATAATAAGCTGTTTTGACCACTAGAGGCAAAATTTTGAAAAAAAAGGCTTTGATTTGGTGATAAGTATTAATATATCAATTACGGGGCCCTGCGGTCACTTTTTTTGCCACTTTTAGCCAAATTATTTATTTAATTCGACGTTTGAAAACGACTTAACCGATTAAGTTCTTGGGTAGCTCAAACTGAGCACAAATATTTGAAGAAAAATAAATTAAAACAAAATAGTCCGAATCAGGCCATTGTTTCCAATTTTTTTAACTTAAACTTACAATCAAACTATTTCAGTAATCTCGGACGAAAATCTAAACATGGTCCGATTCTGACCATTGATATTTATGTATTATTTAGTAGAATTTGTGCTCAGTTTGAGCGTAGGAAAATTAATGTACAGATTTGCGTCTCAGCCGTGAATAATATGATCAATTTGTTTTTTAAGATCGAAGAAAGATTCAATATATCGATAACGGACTCTCAGATCACTGAATTGTTTATGTCGAACATAATTTGTAAAGAGATTAAAAGGGATAAAGTGCCAAATATCCCTTTTTGTTAGATGGCGTAGCCTACTTTTTTAACGGTGTATTTTAACGTTTGTGGCTACGCATTCTAACCAAAAAGTGATAAAAGGATATATGACAGGGCTTTAAAAAATATTTTAGTATTTTCGAATGACATTTTTATCATCTTATTGTCAAAATTCTATCAATTTGATATTCATTTTTCCCAGGGATGATCCTGACAATTATTTTTTAGGTAGTGGACAAATTTTTAGTTTAATAGGTTGAAATTAAGTCAAAAGGAAAAATCAGCTTATCCTGACATTATTTTTCTCAAACTAAAAAGACAGTTTGGAACTAGTAAATATGATCTTTTCGGAAATTTTCGGCATGATATAAATTTCCAAGATTCGTTCCGCTGCAAAGCCTATTTTCAATTACCGTTTTTTGCTGCTAAATTACCGTTAAAAAAAANCCTTAAAATTTCAAAAATGACTAACAAAACCTTAGGTAACTTTTTTTTTAGGTGCCCTCCCCTCTGGAGCAAAAACCGTAGTAGGTATCGAGAAACGTTTTTTTGCATCCGATAGCCAGCCAAACTTTAACAATGAAAAAAATTCGATTTTCAGGGTCTACCGGTTTACCGGTAGTCAGCTAAAAACACCGGTAATTTGCGGTTTTAAGAGCATTAATGCATATTTTTTGATACTGTGGTTTGCGTCTATAAGAACAGCTGATATTTTTTCATGTTTTCCGTAGGTTTTGAACCTATATTACCGTTATTTTCCAAAAAAAAAATTTTTGAAAACCGTGTTTAATAAGCTTCATCTTCAAATTTTCGAAAAACGGCACATTGTTCCATATTGTCCTTATTGAGAAGTACACGCGAAGGTAAAAAGCTTATGTTTTGTCGAGGCAGGGAGTCCGAGCTAAAATTTTAATACCTAGTTTTCTTTTTGTTGTGGTGGGTTGGTGTGGTGGTTTTGTGTGGCGTGGTTGGCGTCCAAAACGTATCTGATGGATATTCAAAACAACACAGATATTTTTTGTTTCAATCTAGAAACATAAATATCTGTGTTGTTTTGAATAACACAGTACACTCTGACTAACTACTCTAACAACCACTCTAACTAAGACAGCCATTTTGTAGGAAATTCAGCGGAGATTATTTTTTTTAAATTTTCAGAAAAAAAATTTCAAATTTTTGGCGGTTCCTGATTGGCTGAAAAAAAGTTGCTCAAAAGTAACTTTTGATCCCGGAAATGGAATTGCAGGGTTAAGTTACGTCAGAAAAAGTACTTTTGAAATTAAAAAAAACTCAAAGATCGGCATTTAGGGTCAGTGAAAATCGCAAAAATCGTCATTTTTTGACAAAATCCGTTTTTTTTTCAAAACACGAAGAGGTTCAGTTCTAGTTTTAATAAATTTGATGCTATTTTGATCCAACAAATTGTAGTTCGGCACAGGCTTTTTTTTTAAGCGTATGAGTCATACTATTGTCTCCAGGACCGAAATAAGTAAATTTAGGATAAGTAAATTTGTTATGAAGTTTTGGAGGGGGGGTTTAAACAAGGTCGGGGTGGTCGTTTAAAATGAAAAAAGCGTGGGCCAAAAGCGTTTCCAAAAAATTGACCAAATTTTGTTTTGCCAAAAATGACCAAAAATTTATTTGCCGAAAATGACCATAAAAATTTTAAAAATTCATGTGATTAAAATTTATTTTTAGAAATTAATATTTTGGTCAATTTTCAAATTGTTTTTTGAAACAAATTGAAATTATGTTTCGTATTTGTCTTATCGTGGGCTGGATGCCAAAAATGTCGCCAAAACGACACTGGCTCGTTTGGACTCCTACTTCCATCTATACCGATTTTAGAATCTCCCGGAAACGTATGCAATTTCAAATGTTTTTGTTTAACAAGATATATCGGGGAAAGTCGAAGAGCTTTAATTAAACGTATAACTGAACACTCTCAAAGATCTTCAAAATCAGCAATCACAAAAAATATTTATAATTACCGAGCCTATCTTGAAGCATTAAAACAAGAATTTGGCGAAATACCAAGTCGCAATACAAAAATGTTTTTTCTAAACGTTATAAACCTAATAAAAAAAATCTCTGACAATTACATTTTTCAATCCGCCTCTAAATGAGCAAGTTTATCATAAAGCTGTAGCTTTTATTTAAAAATAAGGCATAAATATTTGCGTTTTTGGTGCCATATTTTTGAAAAAACATTAAAATCTCATTAAAATCTCAACTCAAAAAATATTACATTTAATGATCAACATTTATCATTTAATAAGTCTGAAAACAAGTAACAGAACGTTGTAGGAAGATAATAAACCCTCAAAAAATGGGGGAAAATTGTCATTTTTAGCAGTTTTACTGGTAACCCCTTCTAATGGTATTACCATTATGGTAACCCATAGAGCCTGTTGAAATTGAAAAATTTTGTTAATAATTTGTTAACAAGGAAGAACTTTGGAAAATTTTTAAAACATTTACAAATTTAACAAAAATTTTTTGTTTATACTTTGGTGGCAAGGAAGATCTTAGAAAAAAAAATTAATAATATTTATTTGAGCAAACTTTATTTTCAACAAAATTATGTTCTATTTATAATTGAAAATTTTGAAAAAATTAGTTCTAAACTTGAAAAATTATTAAATGAATTCGTGGAAAATTTGAATGAAATTTAGCTTTACATTTAACGATACTAACATTTTATGATCGCCATTTCTCATTTAATGAGTTTGAAAACAAGAAACAGAACGTTTTAGGAAGATAATAAAGAATGCTTTTCAATTTTTCTGCTTTTAGCCTCAATTGTCATTCGCCTCAAATTGTCATTCTTGGCAGTTTCACAGGTAACCCTTTGTAATCGTAACCCATAACTATCGTCAATCATTAAAATCTATTTATAGAATTTTTTTTCATTTTTAGATAGATAGTATCTATTAGATACCCTACTAAACAGATAATTCTACCAGTAGTGATCAAGTGACACTGGACAATTTTCAATTGCTTTTATTAATTTTTAATCTAATTAATTTTTTCACAAAATTATAAATTTAATGATTTTGAAATTTCACTTGCAAAAAAAATATAAGATGCTTAATACAAATTCATTTTATTTCAAATGTTATGCATGATTCATGCAGCATGGACAAAACACTTTCCGAAAAACTGGCTAGTCTAACATTTTTATTTGATGTCTACTTCCAAAAAAAATTTAGCAGTTAAACACAGGCGAAATATCAAACTAAATAAATCGCCCATAAATTATGGGCCATAATATTCGAACCAAATATCCAACAAATAAATAACTAGCAAACTTTTTCAAAATGTGGTCGAAATAAACTGTTCTACGAATTTCCCCCCTTTTTGGATGGCTTTAGGTATGCTTGAAGCAATATTGGCTCTGTCATTTCTGCTTACAATTTCAGTTTTTGCTCGAAACTGATTGACACTGTTTATTGGTCAACGATAATTTGAATTTGTTAAACAAATACCTAACAATGTAACTACATGTTTGGAAATTCAAACCTTTTGATTGCTGAAGGTGAGCTCAAGAAAACAACTGACTATTTGAAATAAGGAATTTCAAAAGTCAAAAATGGGTATCAATGTTTTTAAGCTATCTTGCAGAAGATTTTTTACTGGTCAATTTAAAACGCAGGATTTCTTTCGTTTTGGAAATTTTTTCAATAAAAAATTTATTTTAAGGTCAAATTTTCATGACTGACTTTAGCCAGCTGTAAAAGTTACAAACTAGGAGCTAGCGCACTTTGTTTTCCTGCAATCAGGAGAAAAAGCTGATAAAATTTCAAGTTTTTCGATTTAGGGCACAATGATCACCCGAGCAACCACAATGACCTGTCAAAGTTTAAGGTCAATCTCACGTTCATCGGATAGACTTGAAAGTACCTTCAAAAGGATCGGAAGGGTCGACTTTCTGATGACAATATTTGCAACTATTGTTCAATTATGTACTGAAAGGTCGTTTTCGCTATAAAGCAAAAACTGATCAAACCTCAAGGTCAATCTCAAGTTCATCGTATAGACCAGGCCTCGCCACAGCTGGCGTAATTCTTTAGCTTGGCTTGACTTTGGCTTGATCAAGCCAAGCTTTCACAATTTATTTTTCAAGCATGCTTGAGTTTGGCTTGGCTTGATTTTAAAATTTGGTTTGCCTTGATTTTGTGGCTTGGCTTGATTTTAGCTTGGCTTAACTTTTTGACTTGGCTTGATTTATTTGGCTTGGCTTGACTAGAATGTTGTGGTGAAGCTTGATTTTTTGGCTTGGCTTGACATTTTTTAGCTCGGATTTTTCTAGAACAAAAAGTTTTTGTTGGATAAAACCATTCAAAATTTTTTTTGCTTGTGAAAAAGTGGATAAAAATGAAGAAGGAATCACGAAATAAGCAAGTTCAATGCAGATTTTGCCTTATGACGATGAATGTATCGTCAGTGCGACATACATAACCCAACCATCCAATGGTTGTTTTTTGACTGCAAAAAGAGATATGCTGCAGGATTGGAAAAGAAATTGATACAAAATTTCAAGAATTAAAAAATCCATTAACAAAAATGTAAGTAAATTTAAAAAAATTAAAATACATTTTTAAAGGACAAAATTTTCAAATTTGAACCTTTCAATCATTATTAATCAAATTTTAATTCTAAATTGAAATTGTGAAAAAAAACCTGAAAATTAAATTTTTGTATAAAAATGCCTTTTTTCTATCAGTTGTTCAAATATTTAAACCGATTTTGTCGGGAAACCAATCAATTACAGGTATCTCGAATATTGACCAATCATCATCAAGTATTGTTGCGGAATGAAAAAAACGCAGTAAACGAGTTAACTCTGGCTAAATTTTTTAAGAAATTTTGGCAAAATTCATAAAAAAAATATCCGGAAAATGTTCCTGAATAACTTTCCAAAAGTCCTACGGTATGAGTTGCAAGTGGCGTCGCGACGCGTCGAGACCCTTATACATAATAAGATCATCGTCGACCAAGTGAATACTCAAACTTTTTGCCAAAAATTATGTGTGCGTTTTTTTTAGAAATTACAGTACCAAATTACAGTTCTTATTTTTGCAAAAAAATCTCGAATCTCTTCAAAACATATTTGAGTTTTATCTACAGAAAAAAATAAGATTTTTATTCGATTACGGTATAGTCGAATCTGCTCCGAAACGTATAATATTGAATAGAAGTCTATACACAAAAATAATGTTGTTGAGTCTTCAATTCTCTCGCGCTGATTGGCCAACAAATTGTTGGGGAGATACCATAGAAAAATGTTTGAGAAGTCCGGGAGTCGAACCCAGGTAACGGGATCATGATCGAGTTGCGCCAACCACTACGCCAACTGCTCATATAACTGACCAGAATATGTTGATTATGACTCGAAACCTTTTGCGCCAACAGAGTCACAAGCCTGAAGTGAGTAAATAAATCATATGTTTTCGTCGATCAAATAATAAAGTTAATTTTGGGTTTTGATGCAGATTTGTTGGCGTCTTTTCGTAGAATTCATGAGACTCATATGATATTAGTAATATCTCCAGATATTTATCTGAAAGAAATTATTCACCATATTTTTGAATAGGTTGGTCCGATTTTGCTCGAACTGGAAATCCAGGATTTCCTGCATTTGACGCGGAGACAAAAATTTTAAAAGATTTTAACACCCCGACTGATTCTTTCAAATCTGGAAATGATGATTCATCATTGATGAAGGAATAAAGAAGAGAATTGCTCTCTGGGGCGCAGAATACCACGGTGGAACAAAATTTTAAAATCTCAAAAAAATACATCACATTATTTTTAATAAAACTATTACAGCATAATTTCTCAGCGCTGTTTAAATCACATAGTATATGAGACATTGATTGATTGATTGCGTCAATGTATTTAATACCTTAAAAAATATTTGTTGATAAAAAAATCAGAAAAATATTTGTAGTTAAACTCAGTGAAAAATTATTTTGAGAAATCGTGAAACTTAACGTCATCAGAAAATCATTCGAGTAGGCTCAAATATAAGCTAAGACGATTTGAAATAAGGAATTTCAAAGTTAAAAATGAGTTTGGATTTTATTGGTCAACCTTGTAGAGAATTTTATTTTTGACGAGTCGCTTCATAACATGAATTACGTCAGAATTGTAAAATAAGGTGGAGAAAATTTTGGGGTGTTTATTATACGGAAAAAGGAAATAAGCAGAATAAAATAATTAACAGAAAAAAACAATTTTTTTTCAAAAGTGAAATTTTCAGTGTTTATCAGCTGCTTTAAAATGGAAAAGGATAATTCTTTTCTGACAGAAAATGAAAAAAAAGTTAAACTGGCACACATTGAGGGTATTTCCAACAATTGTCATCACATTCGCCAGTGTAACTGAAAATTAAAATGTTATAAGGGAGTTGTTGGTGTTAATTGTAAGCCCTTTGGACTAAAACTTAACCTACAACTCTACCGCATGAGTTCTAGGTAGCGTCGAAACAAAAAATTATTTGTCGATACTTGAAACAAGATATACAGTTAGAGCGTTTTGTATAATAGCATGGTTTTGAATAAACAAGAGCCCCGACGCCACTTGAAACTAATGCGGTATAATATATTTAAAAAATTTTTGTCTTAAACTATAAAGGGCGAATTTCCCTGAACTATTTCTAAATTTTTACCTGCAAATATTCATACGATCTTAGTGGGTAAATTTAAGACGTAGAACATTATGGTGTTTTAAGTAAATTGTCGCTGTTTGTGAAAATTTCCCACTCAACAGATATAATTGCACTAATTGAAAGAAAGTTTTTTGGAAGGAAATATCGGTGTTTTGTTGACTAAAACGGGGCAATTTTTAGGACAAATCACATCACACGATTCATGACCAGGCGACCCACCCATTGGTCACCAGTCACAGTTGTCATGTCTAAGTGAAAAATAACGCACAAATATAATTTTCGATATGGCTTGCCAAAATAAATTTGAAGGAGATAAAATTTTCAAAATGACCAACAAATTGGTCAAAATAAATTTACCTATCCCAAGCATTATCGAAAACATTCCATTCAACTCCCCAACTCCAATTATTTGTACAAGTCATAAAATACTTTTCCCCATCAACATCATGAAATTTGTATCCTTCTTTGCATTTCATATAGCAAGTTGAACCTAATTTAACTTCGCCTGCGTATGCTGGATCGGAATAATCTATTGGGATCGTATCATTTTCATCGCAAATTATTTCAGGATGAAACCAATCTGTAGATATTTCGAAACCATCATGTTCTTCAAATCCATACTCAAATTGTCTAACAATCCAATCCATATTATCCACTGGGCAAGTTCCATGTATACAACTATCACAGAGATATTACGCAATTGAACTGATGGCAAAAAAAATCAGAAAATTATTTTTTAAAAATCTGTTCAAAAAAACATATTTTTTCAAAAATAAACCAGTTTTGAAAATACTATTGTATTTTTTAACAAAAAAACCATTTTTAAAAAAATATTTAAAAAAAAAATCGAAGACTAGATATTGACACCTACCCCTTTAGTAGGTGTCGTAATCTGGTACTTTTCAATCCCGCCTCAGAATAATTCTAGTGCAGTTGTGAAAAATNTGAGGATACTCGTTTATAGGTCATTTTATCAGTTCCAAATTTCGATCTAAAATTTTATCTAGCTTATCAATTTTGTGAATAAACTCATTTGACTCTATAAACTGCTCGAAAAAATAATTAAAATTCAATTTTTCATCGTTTTTTGTCAAAAATATTTTCTAAACTTTCAAAAAAAAGAGAACTTTACAAACATTTTCAGACACCCCAAGACAAAATTTTCGAAAAATGGCTCCATCAGATTTAAAGCCAGCCTATGTGAACACGTTGCAGCATAAATCAAAAAAAATTTAATGAAAATGTTGGACGAGATAGCTGTTTAGTGAGCCTCCAAAATTGGCTGTTTTGACCACTAAAAACACAAAATTCAAAAAACCTCTTCATTAGATTTCCGTATTTATAATTCGAGACTGACTGTCAAATAACAGAAAGAAATGATATCAAACGAAAGAGGAGATAGCTTTTTAGTGCTTTTTGGGAGGCCTACTAAAAGTCATTTTCTGAGAGTAGGTTAAAATTTTTGATAATCTTAGTAGTACTCACATCATTCCAAAGAGTTGTACTACATATTAAACAAACAAATTTGCTCATCAAGGTTTTTCAGAAACCGCCCTTGAAAACAAGCAAAAAATAGCCCAATTATCGTCACCCACTCCCTTAAGACGGATGTTAAGAACGATGCCGTTTTTCGACTAAGGTAGATAAATATAGTGTGGTCAATATGTTTGGCTCGGATTTTTGAATTTTTCCTATAATTCTAGAAATTTGATTTAAAGTGAACCGGAAATGAAAAGTTCGAAAAAAAATTTCGTCTGATCGAAACAAGAGTACCACCAAATTAAAGCTGAGAGTTCACTGATCAAAAAATTTGCTCACAGCTGATCAAAATTTTAAACCCATCAGCGTCAAATTCGATAATTAAGTTTAACATTTTTGCTTAAAACTAATTGAAATTTCTAGAATTCGATTAAGACATTTCCGATAATTGTAATGTACTGCGTCGTTTTTGGCAGGTCATATTCACCAATAATAAATGTTTATATCATGGTGGAATAGTTTTATGCGGGTTAAACCGAAAAAATATTTGAATTGAAAATTCTAGATTTTGTTCTAGATTGTTTTGAAAAAAATAATTGCCATCATAAGATTTTTTGGGTCAATTTTAGTCATAATCGATATTAATGTATCATGAATTAAT
This sequence comes from Oikopleura vanhoeffeni, assembly GCA_004367855.1. Lineage (NCBI taxonomy): Eukaryota > Metazoa > Chordata > Appendicularia > Copelata > Oikopleuridae > Oikopleura > Oikopleura vanhoeffeni. The sequence goes on from SCLH01001768.1 coordinate 65,587, forward strand.
TCTTTAAAGGCCTCGAAAAAACGATACCTACCCCCTTAATAGAAAATCTATCTAGGAGTGTATAAATAAATAGAGTCTTGAAATATTTTTTCTAGAGCCAAGTAGTATTCTAAAAGCCCTGTTTAGCTAATATCCCAAACTGTTCACTTTACTAGTATCAAAATAGCATCTCATTAATTCGTGATCACAGATACAGGTTGAGGAATCCCATTTCCATAATTCAGTTACTTCATATTCTCCACAATCTGCTTTACAGTAGGTATATTCGTCAAATCGCACTCCTTAAAATAAAACTTGTCCTCGAGTTTGTTTCAGTTTTCAAAAGAAATTTGAAATTTCATCATGGTGTTTTTGGTACATTCATACTATAAATTTCATAGTACTTAAAATTTTATTTGGGTAGTCAAAATTATTTTTCCAAAAAAGCATTTTTTCATAAGGTAACTTTTTTCATCAAACGTGATCTTCGAATTGTGCATAACATATAAACTTATTTGAAAACGATAAGAATACAGCCTGAGTTTTTTTTAATTGTGAAAGTATAGGCAATTTTGGCTGGTGAAAAAAAATTAAAAAAAACTCAGGCTGTAAGAGTTAAATAACTTCGTGCCCAGCGTACACGGTACAACATTTTTGTAAAAAATATGAATGGTGAGATAAAAATAAAAATGTTGCAACTCCGATAGGGCTCGCCGGAAAGCAATACAATCCAAAATATTAATCAAGGAAGTACAGTCCTTGCTCCCTGACTGGTACACCTACTGAGTCAGTAGTGCTGACCCAAAAAATTGTACCAGTTAGGGCGCATCTCTATACTTTTGCTTATAAAGCTACATTGTAAACCAAAATTGCTTTATTTTGTAGTTAAATTTAAATTTGAATGGAAATAATTTTGCGTTTAGCACAAATCCAATACATCCAGCAGTTTTATATAATTTTTGTGTGAAAACTAGTAAGGTTACGTATTTTTTAAAGGGCACCATGGAGACCAAACGGTGAGAGTTTGGGAATTTTTCGTTGTTGTATAAGTATAGGCTAGTAACTGTATAGGATATACAGTATAGAGGTAACTTTGCACAAGGAAACTTTTGGTAATATTTGTTACACCCGACACCATTTTTGGAGAAAAAAGCACTAGTTATACTTCTATAATGTGCAAATTACCGGTTTTTCGCTGATTACAAGTCAACTGATCGTGGTCAGAAATCGAAAAAATAATGCCGATCAAAATTTTCGTGGCTATCGAATACAAAAAACCGTTTCTCGATATGATATCGACAATCTCTCTTAACTTTGGTCTCCAAAAAAGGTACCCAGATGTACTCCATAATTAAAGTTTGTTCAGTTTTTAATCTAGAATTCTCAAATGTGAAAATTAAAAAAGTTCTCAACTTGTATTCTTTAACTCGTAGACTCAATTTCAGCCAACTCGTTGACTTATTCCGTTTTTTCTTCATTATTTAACTTTAAATTTAGAACATATTTATTTTAGGCAAGTCTACGTTAACGTCTACTTAAAAGTCTACGAGTTAGGATATCTCAAAAGTTTTGAGAGTCAAAAGTTTTGAGTCAAAACCATAATAATTTGTGGAAATTTCTGAAATTATATAAAAAGAGTACCTTTTGTCATCTCCTCAAGCAATTCTGCATTCGGGGACCCTGACAAATATAAGCACAAATTGCAAAAGCACTTTTTTACTGTACCAGTTAGAGACACATTGACCGACCCTCGAAAGTGTACCATTTAGGGCGCTGTGTACCGGTTAAGGAGCGAGGACTGTAGTTAAATTGAAATGGAACTTTGGAGACCATTTTGTTAAAAAAATATCTTACCTCGATGATCTCTTATCTTGACATCTTTATAAATAACACCATCTTTTTCTACTATATTGTCATCTTTGTCATAACATGAAACATAAGTAGGCCAGGCAATTGATTCTTCTCCAGGCAAACTACATTGAGCTTTTCAAGAGTTCAATTTACCTTTTTTTCGAAAACAAATAAAACTTCGGGCACTACTTTCCTCATAATTGTTTGCGCTTAAGGGGGTACTCGTCGCTGGCTTTATGAGGCCTCAGGGGCATAATAAATGCTCCAAAATGACCCAGGGTGATAACAACGTGTACTACAGACCAAATCATCTAAAAAATTTCGAAATTTTCGGGTTTTTTAGATTTTTTTCCAAGTATTTTTTTCAAAATGAATTAAACAAAATTACGTTTGCTTTAATTTAACAACTAAAACGTCGAAATATCATATTGACTTTACCATCTTAAGCCAACTTATCAGTGTTTCAGTGGCTTTCTTTTGAGCCTACAAGAAAATCGAAGCAAATTTTTTTTCGAAAAATTTTTCACGTGACTTTCAAACATTCATATTTGAGTTTGGAGTGAAATTTGAGAAAAACGCTCTAGAGGGATTACCACTTACCTCATACATTCTGGACTATCAAGCCGCTCACAAACATTACTGACGGCAATTTCGAAAATTTAACCTAGCAGAAGAGAATTATTTACGATGAACAAGATCCAAAAAAAACGGTGGTTTATTATATAATAAAAAAATATTAGCACTTTAAAGAACAAACGCTCTAGAGAAGAGTTTTAAATATAATAATTACAGGTTATGTTAAAATTTAAGTTTATTTCAAAATAAAACCTAGGAGGAGATAGATAAACTATTTTGGCTTAGATCCTATTGTGTAGATAGTGTACGGAGTGTGTGCATGAAAAAAAGTTTTGACACATTTTTCACGCAAGCTAAAGGCTAGATCTAAACTGGCTAATCTGATAATATCCTTGAAGCCCTGGTTGGCCAAGTTTCATGGGCAACCAAATGACAAACAAAAATTTTCGGAAAATTTTGTGTTTTTTTCTAAGTATTTTTTCTCAAAATTATGTTCAAAAATAACGTTTGTGTCAATTTAACCACATAAGACTTCAAAATATCGGTTGACGTAAGTCAACTTTCTCTTCAGTGTTTCCCCCAGTTTCTTTTGAGCCAACTTTCGAAAAAAATCGAAGCACATTTTTTTTCGGAAATTTTTCAACGTGACCTTGAAAAATTCATAGTTTGAGTTTGGGGTCGAAATTGCAAAAAACGCCACTGTAAAGTTTCTATTTGTTTTGAACTAGCATGTTTAGATTTTCTGTTCTGCGTTATGTCTTCTTGTTTTGCTTATGTGTCACGGAGTGTAAGCATACAAAAAAGTTTTGGCACATTACGCAAGCTGAGGCTAGTTCTACAATACTGGTAATCTGGATAATATCCTTGAAGCATGTGTGTGGCTAATATTTTATCGAGAATATGTTCAAATTAGGAACCGTGGCTCTTATATCGTTAATATATCTCGAGTTTGTCCTTTAATAATGTAACGAGGGTCAAACCCCCTTTTCAAAGACTCAAAGTCAAAACTACCGATAACTACTAAAGTTATGAAACAAATACTTTCTTAAATCAAAAGTATTCTTTCTAGCCATTCTGCGAGACAGAATAGAAACATAATTATATTATGTAACCAGGTGTAATACCTACCGGCTAGCGCAATTTAAAAACACTAATTTAGGTGAAATATTAGCGAGTAGCAAAAATACGAATCACTTCGTGTTCGTCGAAATAGACGGTAAACCTTTTAGAGAAATTTAACTAAGAGACAATACTAACGGTAATATATTTTAGATTGCGGGCTTTTCTTTGGCAACCATCAAGGACTGGATCAACCACAAGTTGGGATTTGAGATACCTGCCGGACGCCAGTGATATCGATAAGTTATTCATTACTGTATCACCATTTACTGGGGGCATTGATTTAGAATAAAATATATATCGGTATCAAAATTATAAGAGTTTAGTATTCGTATTTACTTATTGCAGGGTGTGCATTTACCGTTAGCTCGTTCAATAGGTGTAATAACGTAGTTCTTTGAACGTATGGACCATATCCTTTTACCAACGGAACTCCATCTCAAAAACGTTTACTATCTTCATAACGCGTGTTCGAATCACACTAATGTTGTCTTAGTGATTGTCTTGAGTATAATTATAGGCAAGTGTGCTTGACATTGGGACCGCTAAATTTGATCTGTGTGTAATCACTCAAGCAATCACTAAGAAAATCACTCTGACAACATTAATCGGATTTGAACTCGCGCTAAAGAGATAGTAAACGTTTTTGAGATGGAGTTTCGTTGGTAAAAGGATATTATACCGTATAAGGTATCAAATGATCTCTGTGTGGACGGTAAGAAATTATTTTATTTATTTATTTTTGTACAGTACAGTACTAGTATAATAAAAACACTGCACATAAGCGGCAAAAGAGGGCCTAAGCGAAAATGGTAAAACAATCTCCTCTTACGTTTTATGTTGAATTTGGCTAAAATTTCGACATAACTTGTAAAAATGGTTAGCCAAACCTAATTTGACAACGGATTTTTAAATTTCCCTTACTTTTTCTAAAATGGGACAAAAACCACCTCTTTTTGGCAATTATTCGTCGGAGAAATATCTCCTAGGAAAATTTATAAAATTCATTCAATTTTTTTTCTAAGCTAACTCATACAAATACAAACAGGAATCTCACGACACTTTTTGTGATTTCGACCTGAAACTCAAAATATAAATTTTTGAAGGTCGCGTGAAAAATTTCCGACAAAAAAATTTGCTTCGATTTTTTCGAAAGTAGGCTCTAAAGAAAGCCACGAAAACACTGATCAGAAAGTTGGCTTACGTCAAGGTGATTTTGTGAAGTTTTTGTGGTTAAATTGAAGCAAACGTTATTTTTGAACTTTTGGAATTTTTTTGATAATTTGGTCGGTAGTACACTTTGTTATCACCTCAGATCAATTTGGAGCATTTTTTGATCCCTAAAGGCTTAAAAACTAGCGACCAATACACCCTTAAAATCAAATATGTTCACAAAGAGGTACTTTTGCTATTCCGAGTTTCCTTAGTTATTAACAGTTTTACTCTTGAGAAATATATTAACAACCATGTTAGGGCCTTATGTAAAATTTTATCCATTATAAGGTGCCGGTGCAGCCCAACTCCGTGGAACTTTTTTCGAGCCAATGAGGGGGGGCGGGTGTTCGAGAGGGCGACCCAGAGCAAATATCAGACAGCGCTATTTCAATGGGCATTTCCGGGTCAAGACATATTAGCGGCATGTAATTNAGGGGGTAATTAGATAAAAAAACTTCTGTTTTTTATGAAAGAACACGGAAACTTTGATCTTATAAATCAGCTGAAAATTAACTTCCACAAGGCGGATAATGGCTTTATAACTAACTTTTTTTAACTAAATTTTATACATTCAAAATGACAGCACCGTATTGCGATCAAATAAATCTGGAAAAAGGTACCAGGAAATTTTTTTTTTAATGCACTTAACGCGTGGACAACGAGACGAATCGTTTGTTAACCATACAAAAGAAGATCGGAAGTACTATCAGTACCATAAGTCGCAGATAAATAAAAAATCTATAAATTTAAAATGCATTTATGCAGAAAGTAAAAATTGTAAAGCAAAAGTTACAATTTTGCCTTTAAAAAAAGATTTAATCATAAATGGCGCGAAACCAAAAAAATGATTGCGAATTGGCATTTTCAAGAGCGGCCAAATTAATTTTTTCAAATTCTAAAATTATGCTGTGTTCAGTCCACGTTTTACGCACATTACAAAAAAATTTCATCAACTTTTTACGATTTGTCAATCGAGGAACAAACTCTTAATTTTTCTGATACGTGTTTTCCTATCGGAAATCTAACTAAAACCATTTAATCAAGCAATATTATTAATCGTCAAAATAATATTCTCCCTGTTAACACTACTGTATTAGAACTTTCTGAAAACGCATCAGATGATTCATCTGATGAATAAATTGTAAATAATTATAAAATCCTGTATAATAAAAAAAATATTCTGAAATCGTATTTGTTTATTTTTCACGAAAAGCATAGAGCTCTAACTTAGCTGTATAAAGTTTTTCAAAAAAACTACTGTAAAGAATAAAAATGATTTTCAAAATAAGATTCGAAAATTAAAAGATAAATTTTGGTCCTTCACTGATATGCATTCTGCGACTTTTCCCTGCCAGGAACATGTTTTGGTGCATTTGCAGTTTTTTGTTGATGAGGTTCTTGATAACATAAATCCAGCAGGACAAGATTTTGTACAGGCCGTTTTTTCTCCGCGAAAAGTATCACAAGTCCAAATAATATCACCTGGTAAAAGTCCCAAAGCGATCTCACCGAACGTTAATTCACTTTCATCTTTCAAAGTATTATTTAACATGTGTCGTTTTAACATAGTATTATTTGACATAAAACAAAATTTTTAGAACTTAGTTTTTGCGGAAAAATTTTTGTGCAAAGAGCAACAATAAGGAGAGGGAAGGAGAAAAATGAGAGAGGAAAGGAAAGGAGAAACGCAAGGAAATGAGAAAGGCAAGGAATTGAAGAAGGTGACTCACCTTAGGTGAGGAATGGGATAGCAAAAAATGGGGCGGGAAAATCAATTGGAGAGGAAATAAAACGGGAGAGGAATAGCAAGCCGAGCTCTTTATTTTACATCATGATGCAACGATTATAATTTCAAATTTATATTCTTACTCCATTTTTCTCATACCCTTATCTCTCTCAAGAATTTTTTTACTATTTTCGCCTCTTTTTTTTTTGCTTTTTCCTCTCTCCGGCGGAGAGTCTACGCTTCAGAATTTTTCGGGAAAAAAAATTAGTAATCACGGCAAAAAAACAGTTTTTTTTATAAATTCTTTTTTTTTCAATATACTTTTAAATATATCTTCACAAATTAGAAATCAAAATCTAATAACTCCCGCAGTGACTTTCTGGTCATGCGTGACCAGATGCCTTTTAATCGCCATTTAGGACCATTAATCATTTATGAATGAACATTTACGAAGTGATCGATCGACTATTTGACTAATTGACGATTGTGCGTTTTTTTTGTAAATTTTTACTGTATTACAGTACTTATTTTTTGCAAAAATTTTTGGAATCATCAAAACAAACCTTTCATCGTAATCAAAAAAAAATCTAGGATTTTTTTCCATTACACTATAGCCCAAATCATCACGTGACCGTATATTTAAGAAATGAGGTTGGCTAAAATAGTACTGTTTTTTTCAAGAATTGCTTGAATCACTTTTTGAAAAAAGTTAAGAGCATCTCCAGAAGTTTTTAAGGCCTTTTTTTATTACGGCAAAGTCCAAAAACTATCACGTGACTTTCAAATTAAGAAATAAGATTTCGGTTCAAGTACACAAATAGCACTCAAATTACGCCGAAAATTTTTGAGGCCAAATAAACACTTAGGGGGTAAGTGTCGCTTTTTGGTACCTTTCAATCACGTCCCTCAGAACAGTTCTAGGGCAGTTGTAAAAAATCTGAGGATACTCGTTTGTAGATCTAGCCTTCGTCTACATTACACATCTCAAAGTCAACCAGTTAAAGTTCAACCTTGTTACATCACACCACCAGGTGGTGAGTCTATTCTAAGAGCACTAAACGGTTTTTTTGAAATCTATCTTCTTAGACCCCACATACAATGCGTCCTCAAAATTTACACAAAGTAGCGAATAAATGAGAACAAAAAAGTGATGAGAAGAAATTTTTCGATTTAAAATTTTTTTTCTTCTAGAATCTCCCTTAAACGCCGATTTTGCCAGTTTTTCGACTTCAAACTCTATCTCTTTTTTAACGAATATTTAGAATATAGCCATTATCTCGACTAAGGTAGATAAATATAATGCGGTAAAAGTGATGAGAAGGAATTTTTGAATAAAATTCTAGAAAATTGAATGAAAGTGAACCGGAAATGAAAAAGTTCGAAAAAAGTACGACCAAATTGAAGCTAAGATTTCACTGATCAAAAAGTTGGCTTACAGCTAATCAAAATTTTCAACCAATCAGCGTCAAATTCGATAATTAGGTTTAACATTTTGGCTTAAAAATAATTGAAATTTCTAGAATTCGATTAAGACATTCCGATAATTTTAATGTCATGCTCGTTTTCGATGGGTCATATTCACCAATAAAAATGTTCATATCATGGTGGAATACCGTTTTATGCGGGTTAAAGCAAAAAAATATTCGAAATTTGAAAATTCTAGATTTTGTTTCTAGATTGTTTTGAAAAAAATAATTGCCACCATGAGATTCCTTGGGTCAACTTTAGTCAAACCGATATTAATGTATCATAAATTAATTCTATAATAGGGCTAAAAAAAACCGACACCTACCCCCTTAATCTTAGAATTTTGAACATATCGGCATTTTTTAAAAACATCACGTGATCTTATTTGTCAAGAAATAAGGATTAATTTATGACATATTTCAAACCTTATTTAGCAATTATTTCGTCACGTGATTTTATTTGAACTTTGCTGTAATGAAAAAACAGTCTTGAAAACGTTTGAAGTTTACCCTGAAAACTTTTTTGCGTAATTTGAGTACTTTCTCAAATTACCGTATTTCGGTACTATGTTTATTTCAAAAGTATAATTTTTTAAATCGGAGAACGGATTCGCGTTCTACGCCTACGATTACACTAGAAGACATATTTTTCCAGTTCTGGTAAGTTTCAGAGCTCCATAAACGGAGTTGGATGAACTGATGTTAACAATGAATTCGATCGCTTCATCTCAAATAAGTCATACAAAATATTTTCTTTTTTAATTGAAACATCAAATTATTTTTACACATACTACACCCAAATTGCTGACGGTTTGATACTACAAATTTCATAATGTCAAATTAAGCCTAAATTCGTATCACTTATGCACTAGTTTGTGAGAGTCGTGAAAAAGGAGACAGTTTTTAATTTTCTTATCCACATTTGATGCTTTTTTATCATTTTTATTCACAAATTGTTTTATAAGACTGTAGAGAATTATTTGAATTATATTATTAACGAAGATAAAATATATGTTGATTATAAATCGTCGGTTATACATGTGTATGCTATTATGTATGCTTGATGAAAAACGTCCGGTCACGCATGACCAGAAGCCACTACGGGTCCAGAAATAGTCGGCCACTACGGGAGTTAATCAATAAGCTAGATGCCACCGTTTTAGGTTTTCTTTCAAGCAAATCATTTCCTAGTTTATTCTCATTGTATTTATGTAAAATTTGAAGAAACTGTAGCTTTTCAGGAGATGAAACTAATATTTTAGCTCGAATTGCTAACAGTTACAGTAGGTTATCGAAAAATGCTCCACAAGAGTTTTCAACAAAACTGAGGCGATTTGTGGTAACTGGAGGTATCTTGTCGTAAAAAATCGAACAAATATAAACTTTCCTGGAAACTGAGGCAATTTGTGGTAATGAATCGTCTTTTCTAAACTTATAAAAAAAATTCCAATACTTTAATAACACTAAGCTTGAACGTCTCCACACCCTTGATCGATAACTTTGAAACATTTTTTAGATTCACTTCTCTGTGAAATACTATGCAGACTGATATATCCACTTTGGCCTTGGAAACCATACCACCTATAAAAACAATATCATATTTTATAAGAGAAAACGGCGTTCTAAAAATGATTTCCGTACAGTGGATGATTAGTTAAAAAATCATACCATTATTTCCGGAATTATTTTTGTCGGTAATATTATTTTATATTTTTTGTCAAAACTATTTTTATGGCCTGACATTTTCATTGCCGGGACTTTTTTGGTGGCGTGTTTTTTACTCCCAACCCTGGCCTTTCCAAACAACAAAAGTTTTGCATGGTTTTCAACAGTGTTCACTGCACGGTGCTTTTTTTGAGGGTGTATGGTTTTTCATAAAATTATTATCATGGATCTAAATAAAAGTTAATAAATGTGAGCCCATATTTGAGTTAATAAAGCAGTTTTCAGGTATCTTTTTCCCGACCAAAGTGCCTCTCAGTAGTAAAAAGGGTGTCCACAACATTTATATTTTGGCTTTTTGGAACGGCTTATCAGATTATGTTATAAGATAGCTTTAGCGAGTAGCGGTCGTACTCTTTTCAGAGTATTTTGGGGTGTACAAATAGCGAGACATTGCTAGGGAACACTCAGAAAGCATAAACTTACAGAAAAACAAAAAAAATATTTCAAAAAAAAGTTCGAAATTTTAATTTTTTGCGAAGTTTGACTAAATCCGACGAATTTTATTTTCGAGTTTTCACTTCCGGTTCACTAAAATGCAATTCTCTAGAATTCAACAAAAAATTTTAAAATTCTGCTCCATCAAAATAACAAAAAACATATTTTTCCATCTTTTCCCAAATCTATACTGCATTCTGAATTGTAATCTAGGAGGAGATAGATTTTAAGTAGCGAAAACCTTGAAATTAGGTGGTTTTTCGCAGTTCTAGTCGGAAATTCGAAAATCCGCTTCATCAAATTACAACCATAAGTGTTTCCGTGGTTCATGCCAAGTTTGAGTAAAATTGTATGCGAGCTCTAGGAGGAGATATATTTTGAAATTTTGATTAGGTGTTCTAGAATTAGCTGCATTGTGGTCACCAGGGTCGGTCAAAAGTTATTCTGATCAATTATTCTTGTAGATTAAGGATAGATCTATCAAATGGCTATTCTGAAAAGTTTCGCAGCAGTTTATTATTCTGGTAAAGTGAAGTACAAAAGTACTATTTTGCGACCGCTACCCTTTTAAATGGCCACACATGTTCAGAGATAAATAAAAATTGTTCCAAATCGGACCATTATATCATTTTTTTAAACTTACATCATAAACTTTCAGAATGTAAGTTACATGTCTATTGAATCTTTGTTGTTTTTGGAAAAAAAATGAAATGATCTGATGCAGAACTTGTTTTTTTTCTTAACATGTGTTGTCGTTTTCAGCTATTCAAAAACGTAATCGAATGAGGCGTTTTCAAAAAACAAAATGTAAACTGTGTGGACACCCTATCACCTACAGAGAGGCACTTCGGTTTGAAAACGGACATATGCAGCATTTTTTTCATCCACCTCCTAAAAGTTTGAAATTTCCATATCAGAAATGAAGTGCGTCACACCGTGTGACTCACACGTAAATCCAAAAGTTTTCAACATTTGCTTCAAAATATGAATTCAAATATGCTCAAAAGGGGTGATCTAGCTCATCTTTTACTATAATTTGACTTACGGTGAATCATGAGCTGGTCCCTGAGAAATCCATTCTGAAATGCAATAATTTCCCTCGCAGTTTTCATCTAGTAAATCGCTGCTTAATGGTCTTTCGCACTGAAAACTGGTACGGAGAGTCGAAGTCCGATATTTTTCGTCATTTTCAGATTTGCAAATTAATCTAAAATAGGGTGGAAAATTTGAAATTCAACTTGCAGCAAGTTACTTGCTTTATTTTTCTATGCATTTAAGGGGGTATGCGACTCTGATTCGACATTTTCTCGGTGATTTTTTTTTCTTTTTTTAGGAGGTCTGAGTACAAGGGTTAAACGGGTGGGTGTCGCTATATGAGGTCCAAGAAAAAATAATCTTTTATAAAATATGAACAATAATAAGCATACGTACATAATGTAGTTTGATCTACATTCGTACTACTTAACGTACATAATGTACTTGACCAAACTAGAAAATAACAACCTTCTTCCTAAAGGAATATATGGCTAGTGTCAGTACCGGGAGATTTATCTGCAAAACTAAACCCCTCAGCAATAATTCTTTGAGTTTATATATGGTTAAACTTTCTCAAAAAAAAAATTCCGACCATAAAAATAAATTGAGCCACCTGGTGATCACAATGTGAGTGGCCCATATATTATGAGCAGTCGTTCTTTTCGATAAATTAATCATGCGTTGTATGTCCTAAACTCGTGTTTTATTTTCAAAAATTTATATATTTTCGGAACCATCAGAAAAAATGCTTTCCTGATCATTTTAAAACGCATAAAAACTACAAAACACTTTGCAGTTGTCTCTTGAGGGTATAGGCCTGTTACAACATTATTGAAATTCCCTTAGAAAAGGCGAAATTTAAATTTCGCAATTTTTTAAAATCGAGCTCAGGAGCGCCTTTAGTCAAATTTAGATATAACCCGCTAATTATCCAGAAAAATTAAAATAAAATATTGCTTTTTCTGTATAAATTGCAACCAAAAACATTATTCTTTAAAATAAAAAATGTCTTATTCGACTTATAGACTAAGTTATAGTGAATCTGCACCCTAATCTACAATTTGCACCATGTTGAGCAATCACGTGATCTCCGTTATCGACTGTAGTTTCTCCATCACATTCGACACCAACTCGAACCGTTGCTCCAGAGATCGTACCATGCCACCAACCTTTTTGAGGAAAGACACAATAATTAGGTTTACATTCAGGGAAATCAAGCTAAATTGTATTAGAAACATATCAACTTCACAATAGTATATTTCACTCGGAAAAATGTGAAATTAGTAAATAGGTGCTTTAAAACAAATTAAAACTAATTTTATCAATTTTTCTTGGAGGAGTTTTTCCGACGAATTACTGTCGAAAGCTGTGTTTTTTTTATCTATTACGGGGCCCTGCGGTCACTTTTTGCCACTTTTTCAGCCAAAATTTTTATATAATTCGGCTTTTGAAAACGACTTATCCGATTAAGTTTTTTGATAGCTCAAACTGAGCACAAATCTAGTGAATAATACAATAATAGCAAATAGGTCAGAATCGGACCATGTTTAGATTTTTTCCGAGATTACGGAAATAGTTTAATTGTAAGTTTTAGTTCAAAAAATTGGAAACAATGGCCTGATTCGGACTATTTTGTCTCAATTTTTTTTTAAATATTTTTGCTAAGTTTCAGCTATCCAAGAAATCAATCGGTTGAGTCGTTTTCAAACGCCGAATTAAATAAATAATTTGGCTGAAAAAGTGGCAAAAAGTGACCGCAGCGCTCCGCAATTGATAAAATTTATCTTGTGTCGCTTACGTGTGAGGGAGTTATGTATACAAAAAAACTTTGGCATTTCTTTACAAGCTAGAAATAGTCATACAAAATGGCTAATCTGATAAGTAGCATAAGAGCCCCGTTTCGCTAATTATTATCAAACAACCTTTGCTCCAGCGACCCATATATTGTATGGCCCCCTTAAGAAAATGGCTCATACCGCGATATATACCGCATGGGTGTCACTGATTAGGCTTTTGCTTGAACCTTTTCGGCGCACTTTCTTGGTTAACTGACTAAGGATAGATTATATACTTTCTCAACCTAAAGAACAAGTCTTCAAGATCATTATCAGATTAACTGTGATCTTATCAAATCAAACCTACGCTCACACAGGTATCTTGAATAAGCCTTTTTAATAAACACTCAAAAGGTATCTCTCCCTTTAATTTTTATCATTTTTAATTTATTTTTCGTGTCAGGCTCCAAAGCAGTAATATCAATAATCCATCGTTCCAGTTCCTCGACATTTTGCTTCTGACGGAAATAAGCACAAACAAATCAAAAAAAATTTTAACTAAAATTCAACGAAAAAAATGACCATCAAAAGCAAAATTTTGAGAAACTGGCTCCAATGGATTATTGATATTATTGCTATGGGGTCTGTTACAAAAAAAAATTAACTTAAAACGATGAACATTGAAGGAGGATATACCTTTTTAGTGTTTTTAGAAAGGTTTATTCAAGGTACCTATGTTAGCATCAGTTGGATTTTATTAAATAACAATTAATCCTGAATTTATTTTGAAGACTTTTTCTATATATATGTTTATATATGTTTCTATATATATGTTTAGCAAGATTGTACAATACCACCTAAGCAAGTTTAGTGAGAAAACCCGTCGAAAAACTTCGCAAAACAGTCTTATTAGCGACACCCACATCCTTAAAAATTGAATTTCGTTATTAGATGATTGATATTTTAATTATTTTTAACACATTCCATTGATTGGTAATCGTTACTGATGATTCCATTAATACATTGAGCAGTTGTTTTTTCCGTATCAAGTTCACTCGTATAAAGTTCATTTTTGCATGAAAAAGTACAAATTTCCAAATCAGCTGGGATCAGGAGTCGGCACAAGATTTGAAAAGTTCTGTCCTGTCCTGAGGCAGGCCAATTTTTAAAAATACAATATTTTGACAGGACCAAAACTAGGACAGGTTTCTTTATTTTCTCTCCTGTCCACCGGACAGAAATATTTAAAAGTCAGTCCTGTCCGAGAAATCGTAAATCTTTGTCCTGTCCTAAAAATACAGGACAGGACAGCAGGACAAGGACAGGACAATTATTGCCGACCCCTGGCTGGGATATAATATTCTTCTCCAGTGAAGTAATCTCTATTCCAAAACCCTCCTCCAGTGCAATTCGTTTCAAAATCTTCAGTATCAAGTCTTGATTTAGTTAACGGATATCCAATGAAGAAAATTGATCCTGTTTTTTTTATAATTGGTTTACTTTCACGCTTTCGATCATAATCTTTATCTGACGCTAAATAAAAAAAATGACTTATGGACAGTAGTGTATGATATATTTGCTAGCAAGGGAAAGTCGATCGTGTAAGTGATCATTCGCATGGAAAAATTACATCAGCCGATTTTGGAATAAAATTCTTCACAATCGTGTGATGTGATTGGTCACCAGTCACAATTATCACGTGTGAGTAAAAAAGCACGCAAAAGTATAATCTTCGATATACGCTCTTGAAATTCTCAATAATTGGATCAGAAAAAACTCTAGAATTAATATTTGCGAAAAAATTTTAGGAATGAATAATTAAGCTATCTCATAAATACTTTTAGATTGCTATAAAATCGAAATTCAGCACTTTAATATACAGTATGCCACATTTTTTCTTACGTTCTTGATTTTGCACAATTTACAATCCGCCAATCAAAAGGTTTGAATTTGGCGAACACGAAAACGCTTCCAAAGTTTAAACGTTTTAATTGGTGGATAGTGAATTGTGTAACAATCAAGAACGAGAGCAAAAATGTGACACTCTGTATGTCAAACAACGTTCTATTTTGAATTTTGTCCTGATTCACGGGTATGCGTATCACTCTATTTGCGCTCGAAATAAAAAAAAACTACAATGCATTGTTTTTAATTTCATATCTAAAATTTTAGATACAGCGGCAACATTTATCCCGTAAAATTGTATTCAGCTCTGAAGAATTTCCGGTTTTATATGTTGAGCAAAAAATTTAACTTCGGCATCACATTTTTTCACTCTATCGGTTAAAATTTGCTTTGAATGTCTGTTATTGGCATAATTCAGGATTTTCAATTCAAATTCATAGACAAAAAATATTTAAAACCTAAAAATGAAAATATATGGTTCCGATCAGTAATTTGAGGCCAACATTTTGTCAACCTCAAATCTTCGATGCTCATTGGTTTATTTCTGACGAATCAGAAAGTCGTGTTAACAAAAATTTTAAGATCTTTTGTCAATTTTCATGAATTTAGTTTTATGTCTGTTTTTGAAATTTCATAAGTGCCCTGGATTTCATAATGGGACACAGCGTTGGACTCCATAATACAACAAACCTGTAAATTTTGGAAATATATGCATGCTGCAGAGTTCATCACATTCTCCGAAACAGTCTTGAGTTTCCAAAAAACCGTTAATTATTCTAGATTGAATACCAGGACCACAATTTTCTGATCTGCCATTTTGAGCCGAACATTGACTCCAAGGTGCTTTTGCCTGACAATTTTCTGACATAAGGAGCATTTCAATTTTTGAGACATATTGATCTTCGGTACTAATAGCTTCACAGACATTTTTGATCAATCTTCCATAGCAAATTTTGCCATTCATGTAGATAACCCGACACATAAAGGATTTGTCTTCATGCGAGTAACCATCAGCACCCATACTAACAAACGGTTAAACACATTTGCGACAACAATAAGCTTGTGCGGCCCTAATCTTAGAGACCGTTTTTTCACAAAACAAGCAGATCAGCCAATCAGCGGCATTATCAAGCCAAATTCATATTTAGGTAGAATAAAAAACTCCGCACAAAAGCGACTTTCCGATTAAAATTGTTAAAGTTTATCGAAAAATTACTTTCGGACTCGAAAATAATTAATTCAATTCGATTGGATTATATTTTTTATCATATAAACTAATTCAAGTAGTTGATGCTCACAAGGATTTAAGAAAAAATATCATTATATAATATTTTCTTTATTCACACTTACCGGAATACCCCGGCCCTACTACTAAAAACAAACTATGTTTACTATACAGGGCCAGGATATTCCGGAAAGTGTGAATAGGGGATATAAATTATGGCCCATAATGTAACTATTCAATTATATCAAAGCCTCTGAAAAGTTTATAACACCTATATCCTTTCTCCAACGGAACTCCATCTCAAAAACGTTTACTAGCTCTATAGAGCGTGTTCGAATCCCACTAATGTTGTCTAGTGATCGTCTTGAGTATGATTATAGGCAAGAGTGCTTGATATTGGGACCGCTAAATTTGATCGGTGTGTAATCACTCAAGCAATCACTTAGACAACATTAGTGGGATTCAAACTCGCGCTATAGAGATAGTAAACGTTTCTGAGATGGAGTTGCGTTGGAAAAGGATATGGAAAAATATGTCAATCATAAGTAACAAATTTTTTTTCGGGTGATTCGCTTCAAAAACTGAATAATGTCCATTATTACCTTAAAAATGGACATGAAGGGGAGTTCATAGTGATGAATTAATATCGAATAACTGAATTTGGCGTTATGGCATAAACGGTTATGCACCAGTTAGTTAAAAAATGTTAAGCCGAGCCTATACGTCCTAGGTAATTGTACAGCAGTAGTTTCTGGCAATGCTGTAGATCCTTGGGTCTCTAGATCAACCCAAAGAAAAGGAGTTTCACATTCTGATGATAAAGTATGAAATTCTGTTTCTTCGTTGACATCATCACCGTTATAAGCATTAAAAGGGAGAAATTGATAATCAAAACCAGCCAGACCCTTTTTATAAAATTTTGGCAGTTCGCCAGCCATTGAAATTTTGCACTTTCCATCTTGAACAATACCCACACCTCCAAAATTTACTGATACACAAGATGATCCTTCAACATGAGTCTTTTCGATAGTCCAGGAATAACCAGGGTGGTTCAGAGCTTTTTTGGAATATTATTGTTTTTAAGTTTCTTGTGAAAATGAAAAAATATCTGGACAAAATCATCTTAAAACCAATGGAATATTACGAATATAATTAATATTACATTGATTTTTCAGATTATTTTGTTCAGAAATTTGTTACTATTCACAAAACACAGGTGAACTAATCAGAATAAGTTGTACTACACCAAAAGAGCATGTTTTTTCCATGTAAATCTCATAAACAAAAAAAATATTCAAAAAAAATGAACAAAAAAATATTTGCAACAAAATTATTTTTAAGCAAAAGTGTTTTAAAGTGAATTAACTTGTCAAAAAAATTTAATAATAAACAAATATTATCTAAAAAAAATTTCAAACATTTTTATACGTTTCGCTATTAATTTTTAATAAACTTAATTGAAAATGTCTTCTCGAGTGAAAATTTAATTAAAAAAAAATAATTATTTTTATCAAAACTGTTTGAAAAAATTTCTATTTTTATCAAAAATTCAATTTTAAGAAATTTTTAACAAAGAAATATTTTTTCTGAATATATTTTTGATATTTTCTGACTTCTTTATTTCTGAACCCAAATTAATTCACAATCCTGAAGATGCTAATAAAAAAGCTAAACGTTGAATAATTCTTATTATTTTAATAAGCTTTAAAAGCTTTTATAAGAAAAATTTCTGATCATTTTTATAGGTTTCTCCTTTTGTTAAAAAAAATTGTAGTTTCAACTCTACTCGAGCTCGAAATATAAAAACTATCAAAATTGTATTTAATCGGACAGTTTTTATAGAATTTCAGACAATTTTAAGATTTTCACCAAGCGCTTTTAGAAAAAAATGGTCCAAGTCCTTTATTTGAACATACTGGCAAGTCCTTAGACCAAGCACATAATCCTTGTGAACATTCGCAAGTTGCAACTAGTGAGAATCCATCTTTTTCTTCAGTTATTGGATTGAGACATCTAAATCCTGAAATCATCGATCCTCCAGGAAAGTGACCAGTCCATGTTCTAGCAGCTAATATATAATCAGCGGTCGTTACTCGCGGTGTATACACAGATTTATCTCCCCAAAAAGCAGTGCCCCTTGCTTCACCATTGTAAGCCAGTCTGAATACAAGGAGATGGTTGTTTTAGAAAAGGACACAAAATACCCCACTTATTATCATGAAAATGTGGTTTTAGACAATATGAAAAATTTTTAGTATGTTTTTTGGTCATTTGAAGAATAAATTTCCTACCAGAAAATTACGAAAATGCGTAGGCAAAAATATGTTTTTGATAAGAAAATTACTAATTTTTAAATTTTCCCTAAATTTTTATCTGACTATCTTGTGTGAAAATTTACTGGCCTTACGATCAAAAAGTCAATGCTAACTTTTGACCACCATTTTCACCGGTAAAAATTCTGAAAAAAATAATATTTTTTTATTTATTTTTTTTCGCGCTGCCAGTTTGTCTAAGATTTTTTCGCTTTTCTAGAGAAGTAGCGTTGTTAAAACTCTAAATTTTTGCCCGAAAAAAAATGTGGAATTTTTTACCGAAGAATTTACACAGAAACCGGAAAGTGCTTAGTTTCTTAAAAATGTTGAATATTACCTAAGCTTTGTCTCATCAATGTAATTCATATCAAGTTTGCATGTTTGGTTTACCATTGTTGTTGGGGCTGTTTATGCTTAATAATGAAGAAAATATTTGAAAATTATTAAATTGCCAAATGTATTAAAGATATTATTTAAAATAAATTCTATGAAAATTATTATTCAAATTTATTAAAATTATGATTTAAATGAATCTCATACATATTATCAAAATGATTGTTCAAATTAATTAAAATTATCATTTGAACGAATTTCAAAAAATTTTTGAAAATTTATTGAAATTATTTTCAAAAATTATTATTATAATTGTACCTTAACTTTGTAAAAATTATTTTTAGAAATATAATTTAAATTAACATTTAAGTTTTAATTAAGATTCATCATAATCATTTTTGAAATCATTTTGAAAATTAAAATAAAATTATTTCCAAAATAATTTTTAAAAAATAATTTAAATTATAATTAAAATTTCAACTTAAATTTTAAATATTTTAAATTAAGTAAAAATATCATGAAGTCTATAAAAAATTGTTATATCTCTAAATGTATTTAACCTTTTGAGACGCAGAGCCATTTGACTGGCTCAATCACATTTTACATAAGCAAAAACAGTAGAAATATTGAATATGAAAATAACTCATTCAAATTCATAATAAAACTACTCACTGTGATTATACCAAACATGTTTGATACTTAACGCGAATTTCCCAAAGGTAAAATACTTATGACAGGCATCATCTTCGATAAAGCTTTATTTCTTTTGTCTTTGATAATCAAAGTTTGATTAGATATTTAAATTGTAATATAGCCTTTTTTCGACCTAAGTGAATCTTGAAAATGAGGCTTATCTCTATAGCGAGTGTTCAAATCCCACTCATGTTGTCTTAGTGACTGCCTTTGGTATGATGGCTTGATATTGGGAGCGCCAAAGTTGATTGGTGCGTAATCACCAAGGCAATCACTAACACAATCAATTAGACAACATAAGAGGGATTCGATCACGCGCTATAGAGATAACCCGAATTTTCAAGATCCACTTAGGTATAAAAAAAAGGATTTAATAAATTGTTAATCAAAATGCCTAATTTCAGATGTTTAACTTGAGATTTTCAATTTTTGAGCAGAACATAAAGATTTTCTATTTATTTAAGCACTTGTTTGTAGTCGTCGTAAAACATGGGTGGGTATTACACTGTACTTCCCAATTTGTTTTGACGGCTTCACACGGATTTTCGGGGAAAAGGTCATGTGGGTCTTCGAATTCACTACATGGAGTATGTTCATGCGAGTATGACTCCTTGGGTGTGTATACCTTATCACAAGCACAAAATTTCGTAAAAACTTGTATCCCACCGTCACAACTAAAATAACACATTTATGGGCTGGTGTGGGTGAATTTTTACATTTTAAAGGCTTTGTGCGGCCAAACAGATGCAGATGAGACTTTTCTGAGGAAAAACATATGCAAACCTATCGTCAATGATACATTTTAGTATTGCTTTCATCAACCACCTGGGTGACCGCGGTTAAACACGAGTCCCTCAGCCTTTTTCAGAGCTTCAATCCGAATTTTTGAAGATATCGTGAAAATCTTCAAGAATCTTTGTAGAAAATTGTCTAAATTTTAGTTGATGGTAACTATTTTTCCAATTTTTGCCCCAGTAGCCAGGACTTGCCGAAAATTTCACAAAAAGGCGTTTCGACGTTTCGATACAAGGCTTTTTCAGTCGAAATGGTATAAATGTTCATTAAAAATATAAGAAGCTCACTGAGTGGAGTATACGGTATTATTAATACCGATTTGCCTTGCTGAAATCAATATTAGCAACTATGGTCCGATTTTGAACACACGTTGCTAGAGATCAAAACTTCTATACATTTCTTCTAGAATCCTTGATATCAAGCTATAGCATCAAGCTATAGCATTCATGTTTTCGTATCATCACTTTTATGT
Organism: Oikopleura vanhoeffeni; assembly: GCA_004367855.1. Taxonomy (NCBI): domain Eukaryota; kingdom Metazoa; phylum Chordata; class Appendicularia; order Copelata; family Oikopleuridae; genus Oikopleura; species Oikopleura vanhoeffeni. The sequence goes on from SCLH01001768.1 coordinate 86,224, forward strand.
TCAAAAATGTTGATTTCGCGCACTGTTTTTGCCGATTAACTCTCAGTGTTTAACAATACTGAAATACTTTCTGGTCACGCATGTCTTTTAATCACAATTAAGGACCCTTAACCCACCCTGGCATAGAAAAAAAGTTCCCCCGAGGCATAATACCCTTTTAAGTAGGGTACGATTTGCACACTCACAGCACCAAAACGGTTCATCCGATTTATAAAATTCTAACTGAACTATAATTTTGGGACTTTCATTTCAATATATAATTTTCAATAAATTGAAAATAAAAATATTTTAACTTTCAAAATTTGAGTTGAAAAAAGTTGGTAAGTTGAGTCCTCGCCACATCATTCAATTTTCAAAAGTCACTCCCAAAAAAAAGTTCTGCTCCAGATATCGAAGAACCTGCCTAGTGTAATTTTAATGTCAATCGTCTATGTTTTTATGTTGTTATTGACATAATAATTACACTAGGCAGGTTCTTCGTCTAGGATATGTCTAGGATGCTAATTTTTTTCGCAAATCGTACTCGAAACACTTTTTTAAATCCTGGCTAATTTTAAATTTCAACTCCAGATTGGAGTCAAAAGTTATTTTTTCGGAAGTATGACTTAAGCGAAAAATCGCCTTCCAATCAACTCGTCATAAAATTTAAACTTTTTTTTCAGAAAAATTTTAAGTGATATTTTTAGATTCACACTGTTGAGTTTTAAAATGTATTCGAAAAAGAGTTTTTTTAAATCATTTTTCCATCATTTTTGGCTGATTTAAACTGACTTTACACTTTCAAAAGGGCATATCATTTATAGGGAGCGTGACAAGCACGCCGTGCTTTCCGTACCCAAATTGGCCAATCGACTTTTTTTGTCCTCCCTATACTTTGTTAAGGTAGATACGGAAAGCACGCCTGTGCTTTCCGTACCCAAATTGGTCTGAATGAAAAATATGTCGTGAAAAACGCAACGTCATGATTATGTGTAA